>JBBMJY010000016.1:7276446-7289742 GCA_037833715.1 Toxotes lorentzi | reverse complement strand
TTTCAGTGAAGTAGAGAATAATTACAAGTTTTGCATGGTTTTTGTTTTATTTTTAATTACTAAAGAAAAACACACAGCAGTGGCATTGCACAGGAGCATCAACCACCACGTTGTGCAGCTCTTTTCACACTTCCCTGTGTGTACTTTAAGTGCATGTGTGTGCAAGCATGGTATGTTTCTTCCGAGATGCTAGTGATTAAAAAAAATGCAGAGAGGGCTAAAAACATTCTCTGATAAGGGGCGGAGGTGTGCTAGTACCACGACCATACACACAGACATACAGATACATTTGTGTGTATATATACGTAAGCACATCAGTACTGCCCACAAGCAAACTCAGCCTAAAATTTTCTCAATAAACTTACCTATAAATATCCAAACGTCAGTCAGCTTCTGTAGTTGCAGCCTGATCGATAAACAAGTCAACCAGCCAGTCCATCGGTCAACATGTTCATGAGGATCATGCCCATCGCTCTCCTCCTGGTCTGTGTGTGTCTGTGCACACCAGGTAAGAACCAAAGAATTATCAAATTGTTAGTGTTTGGAAAAAAACAGAAAAACTGCATATGTGCATCATTTTGAAAGACAGTGTTACTAATCTCTGGAGGCTGCCACTGCAAAAATGATCAGAAATTACAGTTGTAAATTAGTCAGTGTACTCACATTTTGTTAAAAGGCTCTGACATAAAGATTAATAAGGTCTGCATTTAGACAGTGAATTAAAAAACAAGTTTAATAGAATAAATAAAAAGCACTACATCTGCAAATTACTAATTCTGATCTCATCATTCTGTAGAGCGCAGAATGGATTAGTAAAATTAATCTTAAACTTTTATTTGCCCATGGGTTATTATTATCTCTTTTCCTCTAAGCGATGCCCTTGCGGTTTCCCACCAAAGGCACAGTCCCTCTGTGTTGCACTAGGGTCTCCTCTGTTGATGTCAGTGCACAGGTAACTGGACAGCCCCTCCATCAAAAAGCTCACGGAGAATGTGTGGAAGCTCTGATGTAAGTTTACTCCTCTCTCTCTCTCTCTCTCTCTCTCACACACACACACACACACAGAATAATCATCATTTTCATTAGTTTTTTTTTTTTTCAGTTTCTCTACGCCCAGTGGAAAGGTCTGTGTTAATCCTGAAGCTCCATGGGTCCGGGACTGTAAGTTACTCATAATAAGAGGCACGAACACTCACACAGACGTAAGGGATGTCACTCTTTGAGTTACTATTTGAACATAGGTAAATAAATAAACAATCCATCTCTAATGACCACGTGAGTAAACCAGGCCGTGCCTTCTACTCCAGCGAGTGGCATCGATAAGACAGCCCTAACAGAAGCATAATGTCTGTGCACAGAAGCACTGATGTATCTCTCTCTCCATCTCTACTCTTATCAGTCATCAACAACAAGAAGTGAAGTGCCGTTATCTAACCAAAATCTTCTCCTGCTGCTGTTCGACTCTCCACAAACAAAGAGAAAAAAAAAAAAAAAAAAAAAAAAAAAAAAAAAAAAAAAAAAAAAAAGCACAAACCAAAGTCAAGCAACCACAGGATATTATTTGACATTTGTTTTAACCTGAAGATGCTGACATGGTGATATACTACCTGCATAGTCTGCAGCATAAAGTTTCATCCTGCAGTTAAGTTCGCTTGACTTTGACAATGTCGAATTGACATTATTGAACACTGGGTGGTGGTCATGATATGTGTGTCATCAGCATATCTAAGAGCTCAGATGTGTAGTGTTTCAACAACACTGATGTCCACTAAGATGCCCTTTTGTATATGCTGCTGCAATCAAACCTATGGATAATGATCTCTCTGATGACCTAAGAATTCAGGAGCCATTTTGATACACCAGTTGGTTGATAATCTCCCTCTCCAACAACGAGGTGATGTTTCATTTTGGTTGTAGACACAAGTGGGCATTAGCTAATGGAAGCTGTGCCTCGTTTTCGCACCCGCTCTCATGTCTCTGTGAAAGACGGCAAAGGGTGTTTCTATTGCAGCCCACTACTCAAAATCCATTTCCACCACTGGGGGACAATGAAAGTACCATTTCTAACACGCTGTTGCTCAAACATCAAGCATTCTTAGGATGAAAATGTCCATTGAGGGGTAAAGAGGTGAAAGGAAGGGTAGAGAGAGTAGGGGAGAGAGGTGGTCTAATGTAGAAGTGCTTCAGGACTTAAGAGAAAGTGGTCACGTGGTAGGGAAAAAGTGTTTGGTCCTTTTTGAGAAGTGAGATAGCCAAGATACCAGCTCTCAGAAAGGCTGTTGGGGGGGAGGGGGTATGATGGCTTGAGAGCTGAGTGAAATAGTGGGAGGATGGTTGAGATCACTCTGAGCCAAAAAGGAAAAATACCCCTCTGCCAGAATGAAACAGCCAGTAATGGTCCTAACATCGTTGAAGAGCTTTCATAAATATGCATAATCTTTTTCAAAAATGAGCTTGTGGAGATAATTCATCCTACTTTCAAACTAGCTGACCTGAAAAATATGGCTTTGATTAACATTATTGGCAGTCTCTGAACACCTGTCCCAAAGCAGTCAGTGCCAGAGCAACTCAAATGGCAGTTAAGTATGTCTCTCTCGGTCAGGACGAGAGCAAAGATGCATACCAGATTTCCAGGTGATAAATTGACTGTGACTCCCCAGTTGAGAAACGACCACATGGCTGAGCCAAGGCATGACCACTGACCACCACTCACCTCAGTACTAAAGGTCAGAACGAGTAAACACTAGCTTTTACAGCTTGTCACTACTTTTTCACGGCTATCCATTGTCTCACTTACAAAATGAAACACAGAGCCATGACACATTTTGTGTTTCCCTCACCCTCCGCAGTGCTGCATCCTGGGACTTCCAGCAGCAGCATACTGTCCAAGCAGCACTGCACTATTCTGTGTAAGCATGACAAGTCTTGATGACCTGGATAACCCAGGTACAGAGGAAGATGACAGCTGCCATGAAACTGTCAAGCTTGCATTTCTGCCTCTTCATTTTCCATTGATAAGTGTCTCCAGGGAGGACACTGTCAGTTTTGACCCACTGTGCCTTCTCTAAGCACCTGTCCACTGTCTGCCGGCAAACTGCTGCCTTGTATTGTGCGAATCTCTCTGCAAAGATGACTGGAACTTTTTAGGACGTTATTGTATCATGCTTCAATGTCAGCAGTGGTTGGAAACAATGGATGCTGTGAAGCTAAACATGCATACACCTTTTTCCTGAAAGCAAGCAGTCAGTAGTATTGACAACTGTTTCCACAATGCATAGTCAGTTGTAGACTCACAGATGTTACTGGCTTCATTTTGAATACTCACCGGGTGTTTGGAAGTTGAGACGTCTAAGCTCAACGGGGTCAGTGGGATGATGCAGTGGCATTTCCTTGCTGTTGGGGAGACTGCCTTTCCTAGCTTCAGATTCTGCTCTTTTTCTGCAGAATAAACAGCAGATTGTGATTATGTTTGATGAATTAGTTTTCTGTTTTGTGCACAGAACTCTCAATGCTCACTGCATAACTGCAAAGTGTGCCTTGTGGTCTTAATGAATAATGAAGGCAGATATATAATTAGGAAGGTGACAGGCCTACATTCGTACAGTACTTTAGGCTACAGGGGGTGGACTAAATAACATCACTTCACAGTAAAATGCAATCCCTTAGCCATTAACTGCTACCCTTGTGAAGCTTGTATTGTTCACTTTTCAATGATAGTGTCAGATAGGGTGTAGAGTCAACTTAATAGTAATTTTTAAGCTGTAGTTAGGGGTGACTTTTATCGCATTATATTGTAACCTAGTCTTGTCACTGTATTTACAACAACAAAAAAAAACCTTTTACATTAATCACAAAGGTATCATTTACTAAGGGGCTACTATACTTTGTATTTTTGTAATATAGTGCAGAGTATTCTTGTGACTTGTTCCACTCCCTTTTATTTTATATATTTTTTTTAGTATTCTTAATGTAAGATTTAAGATTCATATCATGTAAGAGAAGCTGAATTTTTCACATTTTTTTTGTCACCTCAGACATAAGCTGCCATATGAATCGAGTGTCAGTTTCATAAAAGGCAGCGTTGTTTGTTCATTCATTAGAATCAATACAGCACTGATTGTCGGAGGTCTCTAGTAATTACAGAATAATACAGTGAAAAGATAATTCAGTTTTCAGAGTTTATTAAAAGGAAAAGTCAAACCGTTTGTACTTTGATTTCCCAGTAAATGTCTGCTGACAGCTGTCAGAGAAGCAGTGTCATGTTGCTAATAGTGAGCAACATGTGTTTAACATATGTTTATTTTGATAATCACATAGCATGGTTTCACAAATGACCTCAACTCCAGTAGGCGACCAGTTTCCATAAGTTTAGATATATTTACAGTGTAGGTAGAAAAAAAGGCTTTAAAGGGAATTAGTTTTTCCCTACTTCTCTCTGGCTCTTACCTGTCTGGTTTGCTGCTCCATTGGTCAGCAAGGAAAGAAATATCGACACATCATTAGGTGGTAAGACCTTAGGCTTTAATGGAGAATTCCAGAAACTTTGTTTAGAATAAGTGAATGACTCACTCCATAAGAGACAAACGATACCAATCATATCTCAGTTTTGCTTTGTGTGCAAGATTAGTGATGCTTCACTTCCGAGATTATACTCAATTATGCAGCCTTGGGGCTCTTTTTCAAATATTACAGTTTCCCAGGTGCATCCTAGATTTGTACATTGTATCTCTGCTATTTCAAGCAGTTTCAGCTGATTGCTTCTTGTTCAAGCATAAAAGTCATCTCTTGACCCCTAATTGCCGTGTCTGTCTTTTCCTGCAAATAAGCCTACCACTGTTTGATTTATTAAAATTAAGAGTTATGCATATTTAGGATTTATTCATGTGGTATTACAAATGCAAACAACATGTGGCATCATAATTTTGAATGAATGTGTAAATTAAGCATTTGAGGAATTAAAATGTGTTTTACTTTTTTTAAACCTTAAAAAAAAGAATAATAGGAAAGACCAGAATTTATTGGTCTGGCAGCAAAAAATTGACTTGACTTCAATTATTCCAAGTGTAGGTATACAATTTAGGTGTGCAATTTACCCTGAATTATTTTCCTCTCTGATGAAGCTGCCCATTGTTACCCTCATGTCCTTTCCCAGAGCTCAACATTACATGGTTGTTGCCCTTTGTTTTGCACAAGAGGACCATTCTGTCACATAAAAATTGATCTTGACAAGAGAAATATCTCCTGGTTATGCCCTGAATGTTCCCTAACGTGGCGGTAGCACTGGCTTGGTAATCGATGTGTAAATCCGCCTGCCACAAATGGAAACACTGAAGCCTTACGCACACACACTCTTTGTTCAGTTCCAGTTCACCTTTTTTTAATATCAAAACAGATTCTTGATATGAATGGATCCCAAGGACAATAAGGTATAAGAGAGAGCCAGAATAAAGTAGTACATATAAACTTTACATTATGCCGATACTATTGAGGGCTTTTTTTGTCTTCAGCATTGTTACTGTTACTGATTATAGCTTGTGCTGACTCTTCACTTACTAATCTTACCTTCCCAGAATTACTTCTTGAGGACTACTATGAAATTCTGCTTAGGACCGGACATTTGATTAAATGAACTTTGCAGAAAATTTTGTGTTATGTAAAAGGTGAGAAGAGACAAGATGGCAAAGGACGGAGAAAAAAAAATCAGTGTGCAGATGCGTGC
Organism: Toxotes lorentzi; assembly: GCA_037833715.1. Lineage (NCBI taxonomy): Eukaryota > Metazoa > Chordata > Actinopteri > Toxotidae > Toxotes > Toxotes lorentzi. Next base: position 7,284,023 of record JBBMJY010000016.1, on the reverse strand, counting down.
GTGTAAAATGTGTGCATGTGTGTCCTGGCAGAGCAAGAGGGCAGCATAAGGTCAGAGTCGGGATCTAGAGCTGAGTTCCCTTGTGGAATGGGTCGTATTAAAAGGGGGTGGGGGGGAGTTGGAGTGGCCCAGGCCCCAGGGCCTCTCTAAAGCTGCAGACACATGCAGTGACATGCAGCAGATAGTCAAAGCTCTGCCCTCCTACGCTTGATTGATGAGCAGTGACAGCACAAGGTCTGGCTACCACTAGGGGGGTTCAGACAAAAAGGGCTGTTTTGATTCAGTTTGAAAGCGCTCTACTGCAAGTGTTTTCTACAGTTTTACATGTGTTTGAGAGTGTGTTTGTATGTGTAGGGGGTAGATGGATGTGTCTGAGTAACTTTCAGTCAATGCACATGTCTATGTGAAGGATTGTGGGGGTATGCATTTGATGGCTTGACAGTTTGGGTGGCTTTTTGCTTGGATTTACTCATCTGAGATTTAGAGTGTGTTTGTGCTACTGAGAGAGAGGATCATGGATAGTCTGATGCACAGTAGCATGATGCTTTCATGAACATTAAATATTGAACGGTTATACATAAATGACTAGTGCCTATACACAATTACACAATGTGAATTTTTTAATGCACATATATAAGTAATCATGTGTATGTTGTGCATGTTTTGCACCATTCCCTTGGAGCGAACGTGTACTAGTGCTGTAGGTACAGTATTTATGCTAAGTGTTAGTGGTTGTCCCATCTGAAATGGATTCTTGTGCACTTAGACTGGGTGTGAAAAAAATCCCTCTTATGTGTGGACTATCCTTCCATGTTCTTACCTCTTGTAGAGTAGGATGGCAATGACAATGCATATGATGAAGACGACTGCTAGCACAGGGCCCACCACCCAGATGAGGCCTTCCTCCTCATCGATGATTGGTTGGGGGTCGATGTCAGCTGAAACAACCGGATCAGAGTAGGGGCTGGTGGCATACATGATCTGATACGGACATTAAAAAAAAAAAAAAAAGGCAAATCAGCAACTTAAAAAAAAAAAATCATATGTAACTAATACATATTGGATATCATTCTGCTTCATTTTCCATAGTTAAATCTTACATCTGGTGATTTTTAAAGATTTCTATCTTCAAAAAGAGCAACAATTGGTCTTCACTTAAAATGACGTCAACACCCAGAACTGAATGTTGAAAGCAGATCCAGACTTCAGTTAACTTGCCTCAACTAGTGAACCTATCTAACAAGACAGCATGACCAACAATACAAATTAAAAGCCAATTCAAAGTTTTGCTGTGTAATTTCTGCTAAGCTGCAGTTTGACCAATCAAAATTATCTCCACTATCTCGCCTATGCCGGAGCCTTGATTGAACTATTTCACATTTTAAGAGGAGATAAAAAAATGGTCTTGTGGGAAGAAAATATATGCTTCAGTGGGCAAATTAGAGATTTTCCTCCGTCCATCATTATCATTTTTGCTCTACCTGAACTCTGGGTTAGTGGAGAGTGTGCGAGGCAGCAGTATAGACCCTGCAGCTCATCAAAGCCATCATCTCGCCTGCAGCTGCCTAATCATGCGGCTTTCAGGTCTTCCATCCAGACAGACATATGCGCACATACACACTAGCTGCAGCAGTGGAGATAAGGTGGACGGCACGTAGGACGCAATTAAAGAGGAGCTCTGTTATCGAGGTATTCTTGCGATCAGCTAAGGTCTTAAGGGGTTTCTCTCCCTAAAGCAGGAAGGGTCAGCTACAGCTTTAAGTTTTTAAGTCAAAGCCTCACAAGGGCTGAGGGTAACACATCTGACCAGAAGCAAACTCTGACCCTCTGCAAAGATGTAGTGGATTTAACTCTGTGTCTATTAACATGTACAGTTTTTGGCACAACGAACATGATATCACTGTCAAGGGATATACCATATATGCCTCCCTCACACAGTACATGTGTGAGGTAGAGCAGACTTACGTTTTCAGACATCTCCAGAACAGCGAGCACAAAGAAGATGTACTCCTGACCATTCTGGAGTTGCTTGTTTTCAAAGTCCCCGTAGATCTTGCCATCTCCCAGGGTGAACTCTTTAGGCAGGTCTTTGAAGTAGGCAGCGATATAGGCTTTGGGTTCTGCCTGCCTCCGGAACCGAAGCCCTCTGCTAGTTCGGTTTATCTCCTTCAGCAGCTACAGTGAGGAGTAAGAAGCAGACAGTTGATAACACACAGGGACACATTCCAGCACACACATGAAAACACATCCACACAAACCAGATCTGTCTATCTAGATGTTTTTTTCTGATTGCTGAGCTGAAAATGCTGATTGCAAAAAGCAGAACATTACAGAAAAGATCAATGACTTATTTAATCTGTTTTTTGACTACAAAAGATTGTGAGATGAAAAGATTGTGTGGCTTTCCAGCATATAAAACAGTTGAGGATTATCCAACAGCTTCAAACAGTGAAAAAGACAGAATTCATTTAAAACTTACTTATAGCTCAATTATTTTTTCTTGTTGATTTAATCAGAAACATTTTTGCTTAAACTTGTAGATAAATAGAATATGGAGATAATTTTTGTTGTATTTTATTAGCTGTGTACAATTGTGTTTTTTCTAATTCATTGTTTTTTAAATATGAACAAAAGATGATCACATATGTCAACAAATTGCTTCAGACTGTGTTTTTCCAACTATATCTTCAAAATTAAAACACCAGTATGTTATTGGCAGAGAATACCCCAAAAATTGAACACTTGAACACGAGTTTTCAAAGGGAATTATTACATATTACACCCCTGTTGTAATTAATGTTAGATCTAACAGCCACCAACAATAATAATAATAATGCTAATAAGCTGAAAGAAACACATTAGGTGTGTCCTTCATACAAGTCTGTATCATTTGACTTTAAAAATCCAGTACAAAGCATGCATCATAATTATGCTAATCAAGCCTGGCTGGTTGTTTGGGCATCTGATTTCCTATCTCTGACTTGTGTGGACGAACGAGCATGTGTGTGTACGTGCAAGTGCTCGCTGTGTGCACCTGTCATTCACGTTAGAGTGTGTGTGTTCCTGTGTGTGCTCTGTTTTGGCTGCTGGGCTGTTGGTGCTGCCCGATAATGTCTTCAATCATCTCTCCTGTCAACACGGCTAAATCTAGCTGCCCTTGGGAAAAGTTGTGAAAAGGTGAATGCCAATATTGACAAACAAATAAATTCTGACAGAGGGGCGACTTTTGGGCAATCGGTCAAGGCTACAGACATGGGCCTGTAGGCATGAGCTGTAAACCCAGTGGCAGATGAGACATGGTGTGTTTTCTTTTAGCCTCCTAGACATCTGATGTGTTGTGAATTTCATACAATACAAATATTTTAAGTCTCACAATTTCAAAATAAGTTATAACTAGCCAGAGGTTTTGATTTACAGATAGAAATCCCTGCCAGAATTTCAAATTGTAGTAACCTGAAGAGGAATTGCAAGTTCCCACTGTCGCTACATTTCTAGGAAAGAGACTGTTGCTCTGAATGTGAGTCATTAGACCCTGCATTTAAAGGAATACCTTAAATGAAATTACAGATTACTATACATAGTGAGAAAAACTTTCCTTTCCTTACACATTTAATCATGCATGTTATGCACAAAAACTCTTGAATTGTCTCAACTGGTTTAATATAAAAGTTGTCAAGTGTTTTGTGCATATGCAGTAGCCTAGCTTTGCTTGGAATGAGAAGAGACACGAAGGCCTGATGCAGCTCTTCAGGTAATTACCACAGACAGAAAGAGGAAGAGGAGGAGGTGGGAATGGGGGTTGAGTTTGCAGTGCACTTGATGGCTACTTCATGTTCTCATTTCCATATGAACAGTGCTCTCTGCAGCTATTTGCGTCAATCAGTAAGACTCATCTCCTGTTCCTCCTGCCCTCTTAACTGCCTCAACTTATTTTTTTCCAGTTTTGAGAAAAAAAAATGTGTGATATGGGAACACAGATATGCAGTTAAGAAGCTGGGTACAATAACTGGGTAATAGAAAAATAACTGGACTGATTTTGCATAACATACTTATACTATTCTTTCCTGGTAATCTTAGTCAGCATAACCAGCTCATTCTTTAAACATACCTCCTCTAAATTCATCTCATCAGGATTGTCCCAGGGTTTGAAAAACTTGCCAGTGCGCTGCTTCTTCAGAGGTACTACAACGATGTAATATCCCCTGCAAAATAAAATGTAGTACAGCAAATCAATATTCTAGACAAAGTCAGATTTCAATGCCACTTTCACAGATTTGCCTGTTTTGTTCAATTTCAGTCAGTTTTCTGGCCAAACAAGACCCTGCTGACAGCAAGAATAAAATACAGTATTTGACAATTTTTATTTGGTCCAATGAAAAATTGGACCAAAAATTGGATCATGCCACAATTAATCATGCCATTAGCATGTTATGTGATTCTCGATCAGCTGGTTAGGACAGCTTTCTTATATGTGTTCTGTTTAGTTTAGGCATAGTTAGAGAAGTCAGGCAATACAGTTACACCTCACTGCCCCCTCACAACCCCCCCACCCCCCCCACCCATGGGTTAATTAGGAGACCTATGTGAATGCAGAAAAGGCACAGAATAAGAGGGATTTTCATCCCTTCATCAGGGTGGCAAGAGAGATAACGGCCTTTGCCAGAGTTGGGCTTCCTGGTTGGGCACTGTACAAGCTAGTGTTGGCCAGGAAGGCAGTGTGGCAGGCTAATGGGAAACTAATTAGCTTAAGCTCTGGCATCAGAGACAGTGGGCCAAGTGCATCCAGCAAGATCAAAAAACCCAAGATGGGTTTGAAGCGTCAGTCTGCAATCGGATGTGCTCCTTGGCCTTCTGACAACCCCGGGCTTTGTTGAAAGGCTATAAGAGACTTTACAGGGCTTAGAGGAGTGCGCTTAAATGAGTTGGGCTGCTTCAATGTGTAATGACTGAGGTGAAGTGGATATTACACTGAAATGTAGGGATGAATTTAAATGACTCAGTTTGGAAGAATTAACCCTGCACAAGGTCAGCTATCAAGTTAACTTGTTACAGTGCATCAGTAAGAAGTAATAATCAGTAATATGAACAATGGCAAAGAAACAGAAAGTGACATTGCACGGTAGTGATGTCTTTATAGGTCAAATCATATTATGCTTTATTTTGAGACAAGATTTGATATGTTGAAGCTGACAGTTTGCAATACTGTTATCCTGCCTTACTTCATATAAAATAACAGTTCATTCAGAAAAATCAGCAGTGCAGTGATTTGACTGACAAAATCCAACTGGACATGAGGACTTCTCACCTGATGATTCAAATCATCATTAAGGGAGAAGCGCAAATTACAAGCCATAGAAAATCACCTTTAGTTTGATCATCGGCACTCACCTTACTCTCTCAGATGTTTGCACTGATGGTAGCTCCACAGTTACCATGCCGTCGGAGTTGGTCTTGCCAATGAGGTATGGTTTGGTGCGAAGGATGTCCGGGGCTGTCATGGTGGACACCCGGTGCTGCAGACCTCCGGCACTGTTGCCACGGTTGGTCAGGAGGAAGGAGTACTGTGTCTCAGGTTGCAGACCAGTGATTAGCTTCTGTGTTTGCTTCCCATCCACCTCCACGCTCTGGCCATTATCGTACAGGATCTGTATGCGAATGAGTTGATGTTTCATGTACAGACTCATGTCTTCGTTGGGGATGTTAACTGAATAATTTTTCTTGTCTCAGTAATGTGAAGAGTACCTCAATACATGTGGAAATATTATATTTATCTAGGCAGTGCTCACAGTGAAAGGTTGAGCTGGGTTGTAGGTGTCTGGGATTTCCCAGGTCAGCCACACTGATGTCTTCATGGCAGCTTTCACGTGAAAATTTTTTGCAAACACTGCTAAAAGAAAGGGGGAGCAGGTGATTTAGACACAAAACCTTTTTATCTGTCTACACCAGTGGTCCCCGACCAGCGCTTACCTGAGAATGTCTCCTTCAAAACCAGGCTGAAATCATTACTACACTGAACTCAACTCTTACCTTCTTACCAACACCAGCTCTTTAGTTAATGACTGAGCTTTGCTTGCATGGCAAGACACAAAGAGACATACATACTTACACCATGTGAGTTCTTAAATCATGGCTAGATTATGGAGACTACAGGTAGGACAACATGTTAACACATGTCCTCTGGTTGATTCCATACTTTCTCAACTTCTGCCATTTGAGGCTTTCTGAGGAAGGTGTTGTGGTTGGAAAGGTCTGCGCAGGGAAAGGCTGATTTTTAAAAGGAAAAGGGCTAAAAAGGTTCAGGGACTGGTCCTACCTTGATCCAAAGGCTGTGTCCTGAATTGGACACTTGGGCTATAGGGACCAGAGCCCTTGTTGGTGAAGGCGCACATTTTAATATCATAAGTGGTATCTGCTTTAAGGCCATCCAGGATGACTGTTGATTCCGGGGCGGTGATGAAGAGTTCTGAGGGACTGCGTGGGCTGTTGATGTCCTTATACTGCAGAGCATATTTCACTATTTGGCCATTTCGCTCTGCCAGCAAAACAGGTTTCCAGCTAACCTGAATGGTGGAGGTGGTGGCACCTTCTGCCGTAATGGTCTGAGGGTAGCCGCTTGGGACATCCTCATTTGTGGTGACTTCTTTGACTGTCTCTTCTCCAAAGCCCACCTTGTTGCGTGCAGAAAGGCGGAAGGTGTATGACGCTCCCTTATGGATCTCTTTGGTAGTGTAGTGGTTCTCTCGCTCTGAGAACTCAATGACAGTCAGCGGATCCACGTCTTTGCGGCCAAAACGGAGGCGATAGCCTTGTAAGAGCCCATGGGTTAATGCTGGGGGATGCCACTGGAGGAGAGCTGTGCCCATGTTGGTTGTGCTGATCATTAGCCGAGGTTTATCAGGAACTAAGCACCAATGGAGAAAGGGACAATTTGTTATGGATATGCATAACCATGTTTCCATCTTATCATATTTGTAATGGGTAGGCCTTTGTATCAGTCGATCTATTATCTGTCTTTTTTTCTCTCTTTTTTCAACATAAATGAGTAACTGAACCACAGTAACAATGGTCACAAATCAACAAATGATCATTCAGACGAACACACACACACACACACACACACAATAAACTTTCACAAATTTCGTACCAATGGGCTTCTTCATTTCCACTATATTCTCTTTTGTATAATAGTTTATAAAACTCTCTAAAGTTTTCATTTATCTCTGGAGGATCAGTAAAGTTACCCGATGTTAACTTTAAACTGTGGATTGTTTTTTCAGCCTGTATTTTCTTAATTCTCCAGGCCAATAATTTACTTGCTTTTTCTCCTTGGTCATAAAATGCTTCTTTGGTCCACATTAAACTCCTAGCCACTTTTTCAGTTGTTAATTTATCATATTATTTAGCTCTGAGTCAGATTATGTAGTTTTTTGGGATTGTTGCTATGATAAAATTCATTCTCAATTGCAATTTGTTTTTCTAATGACCGTATTTCTTGATTGTATTGTTTGGGGGGGGGGGGGGGGGGGGGGGGGGGGGGGGGGGGGGGGGGGGGGGGGGGGGGGGGGGGGGGGGGGGGG
>JBBMJY010000016.1:7254652-7276346 GCA_037833715.1 Toxotes lorentzi | reverse complement strand
CCTCTTTTTGGGTTTGGGGGAAAGTGGGGGGGTTTTTTGGGGTGGTGGTGGGGAGAAAAGTGCTTCCCAGGGGAAGTGTTTTTTTTGAGGGAACTGTTTTTTTGGGGGGGTTGTTTTCCCCCCCCCCCCCCCCCCCCCCTTATATAAGCTTTAAAAGCTTCCTATCTAATACCTGTCTGTCTTTTACTGGATTTTTACTAGGTGAGTTGAGCTGAACAGGGTTGTCCTTTTTTTTCTTGTCTTTCTTTCACTTTCTCTACATTTTCCATTACTTCAAGAATGCCTTCAGCATTGCCGTGTCATACCAGTGGGTAAGAGTTATTGCACTAAATGAGACAGCAATTAGCTGCTTTCACACTTTTCACGCTCAATGACAAGAATATTAGCCGATTGCTTTTTTTTCCCCCCACTAGATGCAGTTTTACAAAACAGAAATGCAGTTTTGAACTTACAGTATATTAGCAGAGAACCAAAGGAGATTTATCAGCAGTAACGGGTTACCTTACCTGCGCCAGTGGTGGTGATCAGTTTGGGCTTGCTGCGTGCACCGTCACCCTTTGTCGTGTAGGCTGCCACAGTAACTGAATATGTGGTCTCAGCCTGCAGCTCTGTGATGATCATTTCCTGTAAAGATGCAGGACTTTAGTTGCAGGACACTTGCTGATTTGCAGATTTAAGCAAGCAGAGAGAGATACAAGTGGGATGTGATGTCAGCATAAACATTACGAAGGACACAACAGACACATTCTCTCAGCATATACTTAAAAAGGAGGCACACTTCAGTGGACGAGGGTAGTGTTGTTAATGCACAACTTCGCAACTTGGCTTCTCTGAGTAACACAATAGCTTAATCAGTAAACACTAATAGAATTCAAACCTTTAAGGTCAGCATTTGCTCTTAGGTCGCTTTAATCTGAATTTCCTCTGAACAAAGGTTTTTGAGGTAAACGTCTGAAGAAGACAGAGCTCAAGCTACTGTTAGAAAATCAGGCCAAAAACTCCTATTGCACAAAAGACACATGCAGTTCATGCAGAGGACGACAGCAGAGGGAAACAAGATTGGAATTTTGTCAAGTTTAGCTACTCACATGTTCAGTTGAATCATCATATTCCCACTGATTATGATATCAGAATATGGAGAGAAAAGAGACAACAAATAAGGCCAGATACAGACACTAATCCCTGGTGAGAAAATGTAAACAATTTGCCACCAGATAAATTTGTTTGTTGATTAAAAACAATTATAGTGAATCATATCATCATATGTAGACGTGTGCAGATAAATATGCACATGATTTCTGCATTCATTAGAAATATATTTAGTGACAAAATGTTTAAATAGTCACTATTTTACTCAGTTCGATTTATTGATGTGATGAAAATTAGCTTTTTTCCACTCCAAATGTAAGACTTTGTTGTAGCGCATGTAAAGGTGAGAGAGAGAAAGCAATAATATGTGTGTGAGGGAAGATGTGGCTGGCTGAGGCGGGTGTTGTACCTGGGCATCATCAATCAGGATGTCCTTGATGACTGGCTGTCCTGTGGGCTCCCCATTAACCATCCTGACATAGTGCACCTGGTACCCTCGGATCTGACCGTGCTGCTTGGTGGGCATCGGAGAGCGCCAGATCACTTTAATTGATGAGGAGTTGACAGCCTCCACCTCAACTTTACGAGGTGGCCCACTAGGAACTGGAGGAACACCATGGGATAGAAGAAAAAAGGTCAAAATTATAGAGAACCCCTTCACCCTTTTTTTAAATCTTGGCCAGAGTCGTAGCGCAAAATGCTGCAGTGACAAAAAAAATATCACAAAAGTGCAGCAAACTGCAACAAGCACTGCATGACATTAATATTTCAACAATGGTAAGGGGGAAAAAACAACAGCAAAAACAGGTCTGACAACTGACCTAATCTTTAAACATTAAAAATGGGTAGAGTGGATTTTAAAAACATGGAATAAAAATGTGTTTTGCCAAAATAGAAAAGTGGAGCCAAAGGGGGAGGGGGCTTCAAGTGATTGAAATGCTTGAAGCACTACAAGAATTTTGGCTATGGAGCAAGGAAAAATAAATAAAAAATGATTCTATCACATGAGGGGAGAAAAAATAAAAATAAAAAAATGGCCTTCAAAAAAATTCTTCCACCTTTTGTTATTCCAACTGTCCAGAACTTGTCCTTTTACCAAGTTCCTAAAAAAAAAAGTGAGGGTTTAAAAAAAAAAAATGCTGCCATTCAAAAACACTGCAGAGAACATTTCAAAGTTTCAAAAATGACAGTTGGGACTGGAAGTTGGAGGCCAGCAGCTGAAAATGCCATACCATGTGTTGAAATTGAGCAGCGTAGAGGGAAAAAAAAAAGCCAAAAAAGGCGCTTTTGCAAAGTGAGTCACTGTCAGTTTGTTTGGATTAAAAAAAGTGCAAAGTCCAAAACGGGGCTAAAAGTATCAAGTGGCGACAGTCATATTAGAAGCAGGCAGAGAAGGGTAGAAAAGAAGAGGGAATTGTAGATATAGGCGAGGTTGTTAGTATTTGTCGGGGTAGGTTAAGAGGGGTAGACTGGATTTGCGGCTGTGGCTTTGTTTTAGCGAACACATACCATCCTCCTCTGTGCGGATGAGCTGTGGCTGACTTTCTGGTCCTGCTCCGACATCTGTATGAGCAATGACCGTCACACGGTACTCTGTCCATTTTTCCAAGTTTTCCAAAAGGTACTGCGAGCTTTCCGGTGGGATGCTGGCGATTTGATGAGTAGTGGTATCCTCTCCTTCAGTTGCAGCATATTGGATGGTGTATTGTGTTATGATCCCATTTTGTAATTCCACTGGGGGTGGCCGCCAACTTACCAGGATGCTGGTGGAGCTGGGGCTGTGGCACTTGACTTCCTCAGGTGGGCCCGAGGGTTCTGGTTGGTGGGTTGGGTTTTGGAGCAGGTTTTGGTTTTGGTTTTTGGTTTTTGTTTTTGTTTTTTTTGTTTGTCGGGCAGTTCATTGAGTTGGATATTTGTTTTAAAGGAGTTGCAGTTTTCGTTTTGATCGGGGTGATGATGGTAGAATTGACCAAACAGAGGAAAAAAAGAAGGGGAAAATAAAATGACACAAAATAAGGAAAAAGCACAAGGACTCATGGATAAATAAAACATAATTAAATCAATGAAACATCACAAATAAAGACAAGACAAAAGGCAAAAGACTAACACAAAAGTGTACACACTGATGATGAGTGGAAGGTGTTGATTGGAAAAAGGATAGCTTTACCATATGAAACCTACCTTTGCCATGAAAAAATAACATATAGAAACAAAGGGAAACAAAAATCATATCCTAATAATTCTTAGATTCTTTAAATCTAAATGAAAATCTAAACAGGTTTCAATGTACTCTAATATAAACAGTTCCAAAAGAAATATAGGAGTAACTAAGACAAATTTGGCAAGCAGTTACCATCAATCCAAAAACATAAAGGTTGATGCTTTAACTAGTTTAAAATAGAAAAATGTTGTTTTTGTCACCAACCTTTCCGAAGCCTGTTGGTTTGTGGTAAAAGCCTGATTGTACAACAGAGAACTTCCCAAGGAGACATGACTGATTTATTAGATTCTGATAACATTGGCATGCACTTTTTGTTTTTAAATTAAGTTCATCATTTACCTCAGAACATACATCTGGGCAGAGTTTGAACTTCAGAGCTTTTATACCCACCTGTTCTCTGCCCTCGTCTTTCAGAGACCTCAGATTTATGTTTAGAAAAGTCAAATGCAGCTGTTCAGTGTCTTTTCACTGACATGCTTTGAAGGTATTTATCTGACTGGTGAAAATGGATTTAGTTTAATTTTGTAATCAACACAATCTCATTTTATAGTTTTTGCTTTGTTTCATAAATCTGTGGTCTTTTGGGTGGAAATGTCCCTAACTACAGAGACAGTGCTTGCTTTGAGCTTTCTATGATATTGTTACTCCACAACTCGCGTGATTCTAATTTGAATTGCATGTGTCCATTCTTTAACAAAATGGAAACGTCCCTTTGATGCCCAGAGAAGCGTTTCTTTTGGCAGTGTACATAGAAAGCTCAGTCTCAAAAATCCTCTATTCTCTTATTTTTGGCCAACATGCAATGTCAAGAGACAAGGCTTCCTAAAGGCCAACCAGGCCATTTCACTCATCGAAAACCAGTTTGGTAATGCAGATGTGGAAAGTCATATCAATAATTCAAGGCTTTATCACTCATTTAACTCAAGAAAGGTACAACAAAGGTAGAGCAGGGTACTTTTGATAACCTTGTCTCCTGACTTCACAGGAGAGCCCGGGTACGCTGTCCATGCAACTTTTTCAAGGTGAATACTGCATGGTCAGGTAGACTTCATAACACGTATTTACAATCTCAAATGTTTGCCCCTTTGCTATTTTCAAATGCATCAAGCCTTTAAAGAAAAACCTTTTTCTATCTGTGTTCAGGACTTTCCTGACATTTTTGTCACTTTTCAGATTTTGCAGCACACCTAAAATTTGGAATGCATTTGAAAATGTGTTCCTTCCCAAATAGTGTGAACTCTGTCAGATAAGGAAGAAGACCTACGTGTCTGTGGAGTCTCTGCAGAGATCTCATTCGTGTAAGCTCCAACTCCATGTTTACTACGGGCAGCCAGCCGGAAAGTATAAGTAGTGAAGGGCTTCAAGTCCTTCAGTAGGTATGTTGTTGTCGGCTCAAAACTGATACGTTTCTGTGAAAAAAAAGTTTCACATTGTCAGTTTTCCATTAAAAACAGGGAGTTCCAAAAAATAAAAATAAAAACATGAATATAAGCATGCTGCCCTTTCAAACATAAAAAAGAAATTGAGGGTACACATCTTATTCAATTGTCAGAACTGAGATGAGAGGTTGGTGTATATCATCATTAGAATGACACTCTTATTTAGAAGGCTTTATTTTGACAAATGACATGGTAAACCCCTTTATTGACGCTCCCTTTAGGTTAGTGTCTCACCAGATGTGTCCAAAAGTAGTTTTAACCCGTATATCACAAATTCCTCGTACTTGATGCACTGCTCTTGATTATAGAGAAACAATTTGATTTGCAGTCATAATCCTGCCTTATTTAGTCTTATATGTTGTTATTGTGCTACAACAAACAAAAGTATCATCTCTAATATACTGTTTATATTTACTTACTATAAATCAGAGTAGTAATAATAATCATTTTAGCTGCTGTGTGTTTCGTATGTCTTTTTTTTTTGTTTTTGTTTTGCCAGAATCAAGCCAGACATTAATTACCTCCTCTTTGTCGTCCCTCTTCCTATACATAAGTTCATATCCTGTGATTTGGTTTTCCTGTCCGGTCTGTGCTGGGGCGACCCATGAAAGCAGAATGCTAGTTTCTGATTTGGCTTCTCCCCTGAAGTCAGTTGGCTGGGAGGGAACTGGAATTAGAGTGAGGAGAGGAATTCATTACTCTACACATCTTGCACTGTTCATTATAATTACAGTCATACACTTTGTGGTAAGAGTTACTGCCACAGGAGCCACGTTGTATTTCAGAAGACACAGCCATTTCAGCCTCATTAGCACAGTGCAGACACGTAGTACACAGTTACTTCATTCTGAAAAAATATAACTTTTTCATAAGAAGTCAACAACAAGACTTGAGAATCTCTCGTTCTTAGTATTCTCATAAAAAACTATTTTCCAGTTGAAGTGTTTGTTGACAGCCTGAAGATGTTTGTGTTTACAGCTCTGGTTAACAATTTTAACCCACTAATGAGGATCAGTGACAAAAAATGGAGCTGCAAAAATGTTTGCGACACTCCAAGTTTAACTGTGGAGCATGGACATTTTTTAAACTTGGAATTTGTAGTTAGTATTTTTTTCTGTATTGTCAGTTTGGTTCTTGTACAGTAAAAACAAAGCACTCACCTCCGGTCTTAGCGATGATTTGAAGGTCTGGTGAAAGGGGTCCATCACCAACTGAAGTGTAGGCCAGGACCTTGATGTAGTAGGTCTTATTGGGGATGAGGCCCTGGATGGTGACAAAGTTAGACCCCCGAACAATCTGCTTTTCCCACAGGTTGACATGCTGTGTGGAATCCATTGTGTAGTAGACTCTATAGCCCATGATCTGCCCATTAGCCTCCTCTGGTTCATCCCAGTGGATAACAGCTGTGGTGGTGCTCAGCATGTGACCTCTGACCTGCCTTGGTGCCGTGCTGGGTGCCTGCTCAGCTGTTTTGGCCTCGATGCTCTCACTGGGTGGCCCTCGCCCGATGTTGTTCACAGCCACCACCCGAAACTCATAGTCCGAGTACGGGCTCAGACCCCCCACACTGTAGCGAGTGGTGGCCACTCCATCAATCTCCTTGTATGAGTCCTCTGAGTACTTGGACTTGTGTTGGATGATGTAGTAGGACACTGGCTCAGGATTGCCCGAATCCCAAGTCAGTGTTATGCTGGTGGCTGTGCGCTCTGTCACCACAGGAATGCCAGGAGCCTTGGGCAATGCTGTGATGATAATTATTACATAAATATGAATAAAATGCAAATCACACTGCAAACATCACAAAGTTATACCTCTGTAGAGTAATTTATGTTATAGTCCATAGAGGCTTTATTTTAATTCGTTGATGGTTGAATAATATTGATTACATTCATTTACCAGCCCACTGCACTTGATACTGATGATGTATCCTATATCTGGAGTCATGAGAGACTTATATGTTGTGTACTTTCTATTAGGAAGGTGGATAGTTTTACTAATATTTCACTTTCCTAGTTCACAGTTGTATTAAAAAAAAAAAAGGGAGGGAAAAAGTTTCATGTGAACTCATTTGTGAGATTAAAGACTTGTGTAGCCCATGTTCAGCAGCTGGGAATCCTGTTGTTTCCAGTGTTTATCACTTTAATAATTTAACAGGTAAATTTATTGCTTTAATTCCCCCCGCCTTGGCACATGGCAAAAGATATCAAGGCAATAGATTGTCTTTATATGCCATCTGAAGTATGCTTCTGGGGGAGCTTGCTGCCAAACTGTTATATTGTGACTAATATCTCTCTTATGTCTAGGAAAAAACAAAGCTGAGTGTGTGTGTACGTGAGTCTGTCCCCTGTGTGCATGTGAACACGGCGACACCAGTCTGGGATGTCTTTCTGGTACACTGCAGTGTAGATATGATTGCACTCAGATAAGTACCATGCCTACAGAGGACACCAAACAATACTCACTACGTTTCACACTCCCCACCCCCTTCACGCCCCCTCCTCCCCACCTCTTGCTAACAGAAATGGTGAGCTTGTGGCTCTGTAGCTCTCTAGCTGAGAGATAAGCACTTCACTATATTCTCAATCTGGCATCTAATGCACTGCGGCTGGTGCCAGGGCTTGTCTAAAGCTTCAAGGAATCCTCTACAGATGACTTATCGTAGCAGTGAAAGGTAAATAACTTTCTTTAAAGCACTGCCAGTAGTCTCTGCTTGGAAGGTTTGCCCTTAACATATACAAGCCGCAAACTGAAGTATGTGTTTTCAGCTACATGAAGAATTTACATACATATTGGGAAAACTGCTGTAAGTGGAAGTCCTTCTTCTGACTCATATATATCTGTTACAGAGGCATGAAATTTCAGTCTTGAATTATAAATAAGAGGAGTTAGAAGCTGCCTGACCTTTGACTGTTATCTGTGCCACAGCCTCTATCACCCCCAGGGTTGACATGGCCACACAGGTGTAGTTGGCTGACTGCCGGACATCTGTAAGCTCCAAGACGTTCCGTCCAATAGGCATGTCGTCCTCTGGTGTGAGGTCTTCAGCACCCAGCATCCACTTGACATATGGCATGGGAGAGCCCACTGCCACACATGTGATATTGACACTGCCGCCTGGCATGATCTCATTGTCTGTAGGTGGAATGGAGAATCGTGGTGGCACCCGGCGAACTGGAAAAGACATAACATAGTGTGAAGAACAAGCAGAAAATGGAGCAGACTGGATACCTTCTATAGAGAAATGTTCTTCATTCTCCTCAAATGTTGCCAGAAGAAAACAGATTGATCATTTAACATTTATGTTCATATGATAAGACTGTTAACAGAATATTTAAGGTTTAATTGTAGCATAAAAATGAAATGTTTCTAGAGACATAATTTATGATCGTTTGATGAAGTTTAAGAGACACTTTTTAACACATTTGCTCCAAGACTTAGAGATTTCAGTGGTGAATGGGTTAACACCAACACGAGCACCATGCACAAAATACTGTATCACCATCGGTACAGATATACAGAACCGCACAAAGTGCTGGAGAGTCGACAGCACTCCACAGTTGTATGCAAAGAAACAACTTTCAGGCTGCGTACTTCCAGCTGATGTGAGATAATGTGCCGCGTCACATTCTCACATCACACAAACATAGATAATATTGTTGAGAAGTCGCACACGCAACAAAGGGGAATGGTGTTTTTCTTTGCTTGTCAGGCTCAGTTCAAAGTAGAAAGTAGGGCTGTCAAATGTTATGTATTCACACTTTGCATTGGCTTTCGAGTGGCAACTGTCATTTAAGAAAAAAAGAACACATTAAACAGGCTTTCCTGTCCTGCCTTTTGGCTCTTTGGGTATTATAGAGAGGCACTCAAAAGGCTAAGCTCCTGCAGGACCTTGTATATGCAGTCATGTAAGATTACAAACCCTCTACGGTTTGTGCTAGTCTACTGTTAATGAAAACAAAGCCATGAATATGCATAAGAAACGTAAACTTTTATAAATGGCTTTGGACCTCAGAACTTTGGCAGACAGCTCAGAGCATAACAGTAAAGTTATACAGACATCCTTTCTGCCGGTTAATTCCGTGATGAATGAGAAGTCTTTAGCTTATCACAAGAGGACCAATTATTCTGGCACTTAAAGCATTAACGTGTCTCGCCATGCTACATTCTGTGATTGTACAAATCAAGCCATGCCTGTGAATGAATCAAAATCAAGAACATTAGCTGATGCTAATTCAAATTATTTCAACAGGACTGCAGGCTTCTAAGTGCAGTTTAAGATAAAGTGCTGAGAGGTCTTTCACACTGAGAGTTCTGAAAAGACCTCTCAGGTCAGGGAACTTTAACCTACAAACACGTCAGTAGGAGGAGATAAGATGCTCATCTGCAGGAAACATTGCTGATAAAGGTTTATGTACAGTACACATAATCATTTTGTACACATTAAAAAAGAGCAATTATTGTAGGTATGTGGGACACTTGTTTCTTACTACTGACTCTTAGTTAAACCAGATATTTAATGTAATCACTGGATTTAAATGCATATCATTTGACAGCTCTAATAAATAGACATTCAAAAAAAAAAGAAAAACAAAAAAAAAACCCAAACAAACCAAATGGCTAAAATTTCAAAGACAAGGTTGCACTTTTAAGTGAACTTAAACTGAAAACATCCATAATGCACATGGACAGCTTCAGTGCCTTTTAGAGGAGAGCAAGAGTCTGTCATGCATACGAGAAGAATATGTGACTTTGTGAGGAAACCATGTAAGGGACTGGGGCTGCAGGGGCAAAATAAGTATTATCAGGGTCAGATGGAAGACGTTATTGCACAGTGTAAACGGAAGGGCTTGTCTAGTCTGAATGTTACATAGCTGTGGCTAGCACAAGCTAAAGATCCTAGGAGGACAAGCAGCAACATCTTAGGACAAGGGGTAAATGAATGGACAGGAAAAGAAAAATCAAGGAACTGTATTATTTCTCCTCAGGTTTTAGTGATTAGAATTAGAAAGTAGAGTTAATGGGGATAACTAAGGGGCTTAGGCATAAGGGAAACAGACATCACTTTGTTTTAAAACATCTAGGGATTGAAATTAAAGGCGAAGTCAGTGTTACTGCTTATGGAATTCTAAATAGATTACTATTGGCTTGAGTTACATTACTTGTTAAATACTTTAGTGAACCTTGAAGAAAATCGTTAAGGAATGTCACTTTCAGAAGTCTGAGTAATTGTATTTATTATTTATTATTTTAGCCTGCAATGTAAACAGTACTGTGACTCTAAACTAGCTATCTGTGCAGGTATTTGCTATATTTGACTGCAACATAGGCATGTGCTTCCTGCTGCCTGCTACTAAATCACAAAGCCCATTCTGTTGAGCAGACTGCGGCTCTCCAGAGAGGAAATCTAGGGGAACTGCTTGCATTATTAAATACAACGTTTCTCTCACTCAATATTTAATTAATAACCAATTGGATCACGCTCCCCACAGACATAATATTATCCTGCTCATTTGAATATCATTACATTTGTCAAGTCTTGTGGATAACGCTCTAAATACATCATTCTTTCATGACTTCCTGAGCTGAAAGATCCTCGTCAGAGGAAGTGTATAATCTCTGAGGGCAAGTTTGTTTTTACAGCTTAGCCCTAGACTTTAGTGCCAGTTAAAACAATGGATGGATTTTGCTTTAACATATTTTATCTATGAGAAACTTCAATTAGAGAGAGAGCCAATTTAAGCAGAGCATTTAAGTGTAGTGATGCTTAAATGGCTATTTGGAGAGAAAGATTTAGCACACATGTGAAGTAGCACTGCAGCTATGTAGAAAAACAACTATTAGCTATTAGTTGTTGTGTGCCACATTACTTTTATTATATAAGAATCGATTTTATTACACTCATTTGATTTCTTTTTTATTTTCTTATCCCAATGACCTACTGTGTTGTTACTTATTAGCGAAACCAAGCAGGAACACTGACAGGGTAAGGACTAGGGACAGGGGGAAAACTAGCTCAAGCATTAACAGGTGACCATGCAAATAGACCCTCGGACAGATGCAAATATCATCCCTACCACCCCACCTCAAAGATGCAAACATGCACCACCTGTTGGACAGTCAAGCATTCTGACAAGGACCAGGGGCATTCTTAATGGGAACATGAACATTGAATGTGCGACAAAGATAGAAATGATATCAGTAGAAGTTTAAAAAAAAAAAAAAAAAAAAAAATGAAGAAAAATATATAAATGCCACGGTAATGCATCTGTGTCTTAATTTGCGTGTCTGTAAGAGGTGATTTTTTTGTGCAGAACAAAATGAACTTATTTCTGTATTGTGTTGTGTTCAAAAAGTAAAAACACACCAACCTTCTCGCAGCTCTGAGGGATGTAGGGAATTTGATGCAGAACAAAATGAAATAAGGAAAGGAGAAAAACAAGGGAAACACAGAGAGTAAAAAGGCCATGTTGTAGGTGTTCAGATGCCACTTAAACAATTCGAAGGACCTTATGTCTCTAAGGTGCAGGGAGCCCCTTGTATCTCCCTGGCACCGAAGTTACAAAGCAAACCTCTGACCTGTCAGAGCTCAAAGCACATTTTAAACAAGAAAGAATTTACTTTTAACATAAATTCTGCCCCAGTCATGTGGTTAGCTTATAATGATCACCAAAATAAAAGTATTTTGCTTTTGTATAGATTGCATAATGTTATTTTCAAAAAGCTTACCACAGGACCGAAGAGTATTGCAAATTTCATATGAAAATTTATGCACACACATATGCATTTATAGAGAATTAAAGTAAGACAGTGCTGGAAGAGTAACAAAATTAAATCAAATAAAGCCTGGACTGATGTATGCAAGTAAAAGTGAGCAGTGCTAACAGCACCAAATATTTTTACTATAAAAGAATGAAAGATAACAACCTCTGTGAAGAAAGATTAGAAAAAGCTGTGCTATGTTCTGTTCATTAGAATCATTAAGCTGAATATTTACACTTTGTAGGAACCTAAAACTGTGACTGTACTTTACATAGTAGTAGTTTTACATCTGGAGGAGGAGAATGAAATGTCTTCTACTGTAAAAATTAATTTAAACCAATTTGAACTCTTATTTTTTATTATTTTTTTAAATTGCCAGTAACAAAAGTAGTGAGATTAAAGGTGTCCTTCCAATGTTGATCAATAGGGAGGAACAAAGGCCAGAAAGGATCTGTTCACTGCTGGGGAAAGAGTTGGGACTGATGGAGGACGGCTGTTTACCCTTTCCCTCCGACAGTTAGACTTGAAAGGCAATTAGTAGATAAACACAGCAAGCAGTCTAGTTATTGGTGTTGGACTCAGGATAATAAACAGAAAGGACATAACAGAGCAGATACTGTAGGTTCAAATCAGTGCAGGTAAGTTAAGTGAAAAAAAAAAGAGAACCAAAAAAATACAAAACAAAGCATACTTACAACAGCCTCACAGGCTATGGCCCCTGCAGACTTTATTGGCTGATTTAAAGATTTCTCAGGAATTTTGAAGAGAAAGTTAATATAATGCTTGATAGAAACATGCCAGTGTTGTTGACACGTGTTCCATACCTCTGACATATAGATTTGCTGGGGCAGAGTAGCGGGTTCCATCGTTGTTGGTCGCCACACATTCATACTTGCCCTGGTCAGACTCTTCGCTCTGCTCTATCTGGAGGGCTCCTGGTTGGGAATAGCAAACGGGGTAGTAGGGTATGTTTGGTTAAATCGATGTTGCTCGCGTCAAGTTCACAAGCAAAAATAAAAAAGAAAAGAACTCGTGTGACCTCAAGGAGGCCAACATCAGCCCCCTTCATGTCTAGTTTTGCTTTGTCCTTTCAAGCTTCAATAGTCAGTTTGAGGAAAGTCGTAATTAAACAATATCCAGTAAACTGCACTGCATGCAATACGACATTCTTGTATCTCTTACTAGAAACTCTGTATTTTAAAGTTTATCCCCCGTGATTATCACAGCCTCATCCACTGGGCTGAGGTACAATGGAGACTGTGTTATCCTACTATAGCTGAGGGATAATTTCAAATGGTAATCATGCAAGACATTGCAATACAAATATATTGTTCCTCTTTACAGGCCTAAAGTAACAAGAAGCGGAAAGAAAAAAAAACACATTGTCAACCAAATCCAAAGGAAAATAAAAGAAAGACACCTAAGTTATACTGTCTCTAATACATTCACCTTTTTGATGGCTTGTTTAGTGAAAAAGGCTGATTACTTTTACAGCTACAGGGTCTAAAAAGACACTCATCCTAGCGCCAATGTCAAAAAAATGCCATAATTTCATTTTGAAGAATAGGGGCAAGCCCTTCAATATACAACATGTCACTGGACTGGTCAATATGGGGATGAGTGATACTGCTTCAGGGAAACATGGATCAAACAAAAGAGGTTTACAGTATAAGAAAGCAGCATAACAAGGGAGGACAATTGAAAGAAAGAAATTTAGGTATGAATTTTAGCATATTCAATCACAGATCAAGTGTAATATTCCTCTAAGAGTAATTTTGGACTTCATCTAGGTGAAGTTACTTTTAAAAAAAAAAGTGCAGCGCATACAAAAAATTGAAAAATGCTGCTCATTTATGTGGAAAAATTTTAATTGAAATACTGTGTAAGGCAAAACCAACATATAATCCTCTGTAACAAAAGTTTGACATGCAAATCAACTTACAACCTTCTGACAACCCTTAGCTGAAAAATAAAATGCAATTGTATTAGAAGACAAAATTCAAAATATCAGCCTGAGCCGACAAGAAGGTAACCAACCACTGCTTTAGCTTGTGAAAGCTACAAAAGACACCCATAAAAATCCACCAATGGGATCAGCAGTGTGGTGTCACATGACCCAGGGAAAAATAGCTGTAAGCATCAACATTCCTCCAGCTTCATGTCACACGGCAAAAATGAGCCAATCAGGTCCTCGCCAGACTCTACTGTTTGCCTTCCCCAAACCCTGAAGAAAAAAAGTCAAAAAGTAAAATATTCTCCAAACCCAAGAAAAGTAAGAAAAATAGGTGAAAGAGAAAAAAAGCACCGTAGAAACTTTATCAAAAAAGTGGTTGTTTGGGCTTTTTTGTAGAGGTACAGGAGAGGAAAGCAAATAGAAGAAATGGAAAAAAAATAGTTTGCAAAGATAGGAAGAATTCTTTGGGAGAAAAAAGCAGAGTAGAGGCAATATTGTCTTCAGCATGCCTGCGTGATTCCACAGCATCTGCGCATATTTTTAGTGCTGAACAAGAACAGCTAAGGGGGAAAAATGCTTGGTTGTTTTAGTTGGACAAAAAGAGGGACACATGATTCGCTATGGCCAAAAAGAAAACAAAAATGAACGGAAAAATATAGTTTAAAAAATAATTGTCATTGGATATGCTTATTTGAGCCAGGGCAAGCATATCACAACTGAGCTAAACAGGCTCTTGAAACCAGAATACAAAGGAGTAAATAAAGCATAGACAAAAAAAATGGAATACAAATTTAGTCAACGAAACAGGACAAATAAATAGGAAGGTCCATATGAACGTAATGGGATTTGGTCTTGGTAAACAGGACAAAAATGGAGGTGATTCAAGTGAATGGATGGGTTGACAGCAAGAATGAATTTGTATTATTTTCATTCTGTGAACGTCAGTTCAGCACTCTTACCTCTTATTGGTGTACCACCTGGGTGGATAATATGAATGCAAATAAGATTAGAAAGAAGAAGCATTAGTACGAGTAGATAGAGGCTGGGGGCTTTGGAAGAAGAATCAAATTAGATTTAACAGGGTACGTAAATAAAGGTACTAGAGGAAAGAGAAAGGAGAGAGAAAGAGAATAAGAACTTTTCTGTACTCTACTGGCAAAGAAAGACAGGATTCATCATAGAAAAATCATAGGTCAGAGAGAAGAACTTGTACATTGGTGTACCACGGGGAGGTGCCATTTTGGAAGTGGCAATGGCTTCTGAAGACCATCTACTGAAGGGAAAGACTTTGAGGACTTTGTACATGAGATTGAGAGCAGACTTGAGATCTGTTTGCTTGACCTGAGCTGGTCACCTCCCTAAAATTCTTGAAATTTCCATACCTATGTTGCGGGTGTTAAAAGATTAAGTAAGTGAGTGAAGTGGTGGGTCAGTGAGTGAGTAACAAACATGTGAGGAAAGGTCATTACCCAGGT
Source organism: Toxotes lorentzi (assembly GCA_037833715.1). Taxonomy (NCBI): domain Eukaryota; kingdom Metazoa; phylum Chordata; class Actinopteri; family Toxotidae; genus Toxotes; species Toxotes lorentzi. The sequence goes on along the minus strand of JBBMJY010000016.1, from coordinate 7,261,409 downwards.
CAGTATATGACAATACTAAGCTAAGGTTTTGTGATAATTATCTCTGGAAAAAGGTGATACTGTAGCTGGCAGTGGTAGGACACTTGAACAACGTGGGGGGAGGGAAGAGTGTGTGTGCCTCAAGTAGTATCCCTCTAACTAAACTATCTGTTAGTAAAATGCATGCCATGCATTTTAATAGTTGTTGGAAACATGGAAATTAGTGGGGGGTGATGTGTGCTTTAGAGCTAAGCACTTACCAAAGGATTCTGTAGATTTAAAAATATAGAGAGAAGAAAGACAGCATAAGAATATGATTATATTCTTTAAGTAGGTTTAGTTAACAAAGTTTCGTTAATGCTATATCAACTCTACGTGAAGCAAAGTCGCACATTAGAAATATGGGTTAATTCTACACAGTTCTGTTGAAAACAAGTCAGCAAGGAGGTAAGATTAACAAGACGAGTTAACAAAGGACAGCTGTGAAATCTGTGAAGACAGGTGGTCAAACATACAAGACTTAAAATTTACAAGTAGTTGTGCTAGTGTGTTGCCGTTAGCTGCCACATAAAGCTGAAAGCTATGATTTTATGTAACATATTTATAAAATAGAATAATCTCGCAGTATTGAGATACTGAAATCAAACTTGGGATATTCAGGCGAATGGGTATATTAGGGGATGTCACAGGCAAATAAAAACAAAGATGGCATCTACACATTAAAGCAGGGGCTGTAAGTTCAAAGAATCAGGGGGTTAAGGGAAAAGCCTTATGAAGTTTTACGCACTACTGTGGCTGATTAGTGTCCAGAATTAAATGTTTTTTCTTTAACCTAAAGAAAGTTCTCATACAAAGCAAATATTTATTCAAAGGAGTTTTAAGGGTCGCTCTTTTGAAAGTAAAATTTCAACCAAAATACACAAGATTGGTGATTAATTTACTTTTCTGCATGTCTCCTATTTTAAAATCAAGTGCACTCCTTTGCAGATTCCGAATGAAGCCAAATGCCAAATATTAATTTTTGAAAAAAGACTTAGGAAATGAAGAGAATGGATACAAATAAATAAATAAATAAATAAAAATACTGCACCAATGCAGTGGAAAGAAATCAACACAAAACAGCAAAAGAAGTCATTGTAAAAAGTCACAGCAGTGAGCAATGAGGGCAGAAGTTAGGGCAGAAGCCAGCAAACACAGAGGGGGAAACAATCCCAACAGCCCATGACAACACTGGAAGACAAAGGGAGACACATACAGACAGCACACACCGGGGCGTACAGAGCGAAGAGGACAGGAAATAGTAGAAACAATGCCATTACCTACAAAATTAAAAGCCAAATGAGAAGTTAAATTATGGGAGGAAGAAGAGGATGAAAGAACAGAGGAGACAACAGGTAGAGCAGATCAGAGGAAAACAAGAAAGTAGACTCCCTTTTGTAATCAAGTTTTCAGCAGAGGAAACCTACCTGATCTGAGCTGTTTAATGCGCCCATTGTTGTTGGTGGTGTTGACAGGGAGGAAGTCTTTGAACCAGGAGATGTCTGGGTCAGGGTTGCCACTGGCGGCACAGAGCATGGTGGCAGTGCGTGTTCGCTCCACCACTTTCAACTGTGGGCCCATGTCTATGGTGGGGAAACCAGGGGGCAGCTGGTCCTCTGGAAATAGATGACAGACATTGTAGCAGAGATAAGACTGAGCATGTTACTGTTCCTCCTCAAACCCTGTGTTAGTGAGGAGGGAGAGCCAAGGGAACTTATAGCCACAAGACTAGAATAGAATAACAGAATGAGTGAAAGCTAAACAGGAGAGAGAGGATGAAAATTACTTACACCGATGTTTTGGTGTTGAGTACCATAGGTGTTTTTTGTTACAGTAATAACTCAATAAATCAATAAAGCAACCACAATTTCTAAAGACATTTACATTTAAAAATGTTTTCCCTATCCACATTAAGTGTTGACAAGGATATAAAATTAACAAAAACACTGGAGGGGATGCTGTAAGTAATTAAAGGAATAGTTAATAGTGAATAGTTAAGACCCCTTCACTTTTTGCACACTTTACTGTTGTAAATGGGTAATTTTTTTCCATGTTTGCCTGTCAATGTGCACTAAGTCGCATAATGATTAAGTAAATGTTTTAAGAAATCTTTGAAAATTCCTGAAAAATCAAAAAATGAAGTGAAATCTCTCATTTACGCAGTTGTTCAGGCCCTTAATTCAGTACTTTGTAGAAGCCCCTCTGGCAGCTATTACAGCTTCAAGTCTTCTTGGGTAAATCTCTACAAGCTTTGCACACCTGGATTTGGGCAGTTTATCCCATTCTTTCTGGAAGATCCTCTCAAGCTCTGTCAGGTTGGAAAGGAGGCATCTGTGAGCTGCCATCTTCAGGTCCCTTCACAGATGTTCTATGAATTTAAGTCTGAGCTTTGGCTGGGCCACTCAGGAACAGTCAGAGACTCGTACCTCAGCCAGTGTTTGTATTGACTGCATGGTTCGGGTCATTGTCGTTCTGAAAGGTGAACCGTCGCCCCAGTCTCAGGTTGTGTGAAAATTACTCTGATCTATGGCTCACAACAGTATTATCATGGAGTTCTACAGATTTCCTCGGATTTCCACAATTTGGGAGTGAATACTTTTGCAAAAGAGAGATTTCATTTTTTTATTAAAAAAAAAAAAAAAAAAAAAAACACTGGAAGCAGTGAAACAGCTGGCATGGATTAAACAGTGAAGACATAACAGACTAATTAGTAAGCTTTAGAAGTACTGGAAGGCTAGCTGTCAAGGCTTTATGCTAAGCTAACTGTCTCATGGTGGTGGCTTCCTGTTTTACTCACAGATGTGAGAATAGCATTGATCTTCTCATCTAACTCTGGGTAAAAAGGCAAATAAGCATATTTTCCAAAAAATGTCAAAACTCTTCCTTTAATAATGGAAAGAAAGGGGCGGAGGCTACACATGTATTCAGGAAAGGTGAAGCTTTGATGTTCTTTGATGATGGCAGGTGGCTTTGCTGTGCTGTATAAGCTGTCTTGTTCCTGCCTGTGTCTCAACTCACTGAGTGAACAAGGGCGGGCTTCGTCTTGCTGCAGTTTGAGATGTGAAAGAAGATAACTCGCACTGCTCTTTGCTCCAAACATGTTCTTTTAGCAAAACAAAGAAAATCAAAGCCTAGAGCAGCTTTGTCTGAAGCTCACTGCTCTGAACAGGAAGTATTTTTGGCTTGCAGTTAGTGATGATCTTCTGAGAGGCTGCAGAGTGGAATATTCCATACGCCACAAGATCCCCATATGCAAAATGTCTGCCTCTGCTCATTGTTAGCTAAGTGTTAATCTCCAAAACAAGACCTGCTTATTCTGAATGCCAATGAGGTTTACGTGCACCTTTAAGTTTTCCATTCCCTGCTGTGATATGGTTAATTAGTGTCTTCCGTTGCTCTCGTAAACTGCACCTTTTTGGAAACACTTTCTTCATTAAATTTTCATGAGGACACATCAGTCTAGAAACAGCTTTGAGATGCCATAGCCTGCACACAGCCAAACAACAATCATGGCCACCTTCCAACAATGCTTTTGGGTATCTGGCATGAGAAACCACCTCAATGGATAAATCTTCTCAGAAACAGACTGTATTACAAATGAGTGACTTCAGACTGAACTGCAAAACTTTCCGATGCAACTCTGTGTCCCTGCCTGAACTGAAATGTTCTGACAGTGATGGAAATGTATGGTTGTGTTGCATGTTTCAAAAAGGAAAAAAAAAAGCCAATCATATAGAAACGTTCTCTTAAGCTTTCATAGATTAGCTTAATAAATTTTAGTCCACTGGTCGTTTTCTGGGCAGATGTGTGCTGTTAGTTGTACAGTACATCTTGGCCCATGCTTCTTGATACAGTTAATCACTGTAAGTCTTTGACATTATGTGCATCATATTATGTATATTATCTTTATTACTTTTAGTGGCCATTAACGTAATGAGAGATGCTCACACTTTACTCTTGCTGAAAGTTTGTAGGCGCCTGGCACTATGTTGGCTTGTTGTTCACATAAAATTGATTGCTGCTAATTAAAACAATAACCACGTAGTTATTTCACCTCCGTCACACAGTGGCCGTATTTAGTTAACTTCATAGTTAAAGTAGGAAAGTTAAGCTGGAGGACTGTTTAGATAGTTTGGGTCTTTTAGAAATGACACAAATGTCTCTTTTCTTTTCTTGTAAACTAATTATTTTCACCACTGTTCATGTCTTGACTGTGATTTCACAGTTGTGGACACAATGTATTCCATTAATTTTGGATGTTAATGTGGGTAGGCTTTAAGAACTGGCAGGTATGCAAATTGAAGATTAAAAAGATTAAAAAGTGCAAATATGCATTCAGAAGTATACTGTAATCATTGTTAACGTGAACATGAATTTCCATTTCTGTGTGATTTTGGCATTTATGATCAGTACATACATTTGCTCAGATATGACACATACAGTATGTGACACTTTGTAAAATGTAGTGACAAAGCACATTTCACAGAAGAAACGCACTTCATGAAAACCATGTGTGAATAACAGCAAAAGAAACAGAAAAAAAGCTTAATCGCACCAACTTATCTTTTATTAAAGCACCACGTTAACAACTATCGAGAAAAGAAAGGAATAGTCTAATGTGAGAAACTTCACTTTCAAAGGTGCTCATTCAAATGGAGAAAGACAGGGAGGAGGGGAAATAAATTAATTGTACAAGGTAGCTGCTGTCCAAGTTCCCTTTAGCCTGTTCAAGGTCGAACAGACAATTAGTCGATTCTACAGTGAATCAAAAGTATACCTGATCAAACACAATAGCCAGAAGCAAGCCTCGGAGCCCGAATGTGTGTTGAATATAGTAATTGGATGTGACACGAAAAAGCAACTCCTGTGAAATGGCAAAGCATTCAAAAACAAAGTGCTCAAGAAATCATAATTTAGCTGTCTTTTAAGAAGTCCGAATTGCTCTCACGCCGCAGTATGAAATGCCCCTGGTTATTTAGGTCTAAGGAGAAAAGAGGAGGGTGTGGGACAACATTCATTTTAAATTGTAAATGGTCTAGCTGAGGTCAGCGTAATAGCTTTTCAACATCAGGATCCTCAATAATGTTAGGGCAGCAAAACCACAGTATTTATGTTTGATTTACATAAACTACAGTGCGACTCACTGAAATTGTGAAAAACATATAAAAATGAGCCTGGGTCAAATGTACAAAGGGTAACTTCAACCAAACCCATCTTCCCCATTCCTATAGAACGCGTGTGTTACACGATGCTAGCCCGTAATTCCAGTGCAGGCAGCTGATATGACTCCAGGCGGTGCATTTAAAATTAATGATCTGTTACAAAGGTTTCTGGCCTTTTGAATGCATTCTTGCTTAGCCCAGAAATGTAATTTACAGCTGCTTACAGATGAGCACTCAAGCTCATCTAGGATGGCCACAAAGTCATGACATCAGCCGTGAGGTATCTAAAAACTTTTCTTGCATAGAAGTTGAGATCAGGATGAAAAAATAAGGGTAAGAGAAAAAAAAAATAAGAGTAGTGAACACAAGTACTTTGACTTTCTCAAGCTTCTTGTAACTCTCAGATGAACCTTCCTTTGCTTCAGAAGGTGAATTACCATTGTGATAACAAGTCAAGGGATGTAATTTTTAACACATTTGCTCACTTGTGCTGTGATTAACAGCTCGTGTCAACAGAGCTTCTTCAGCATTTTCCTTACGAGGCCAAGAGACCAAAATTAAATCAGTTTAATTACTATTTAATTTGAGCCACAGCATCTTTGCCCTATGTTTTGGGGGAAGTTGGGTTATTGACAAACTGTTAAAAGTAAAGAATGAAATAATTAATCAACCAGGGGCCAAGCGGCTATAAGTTTTCCCCATGTGCTATGTTTGCAGTTCCGCAAACAGTCAGGTGGTTACATAAATGATCAGCAAGGAGCTAATTCATTACTGCTTAAGGAACTCTGAGGTGAATTCTAATAGGACTGGAAATTGGAAAAGTTTGGGATGCTTAAAGTACATTTATTTTTTGAATGCGTGTGCTAGGGTTAATATGCTGTGCGTTGTATGACCTGAAAGTCAGTGCCGAGCTACCCTGCACAGTATATGAAAGTCAAAGCTGAAAGGTTAAATTAAATGGAAATAAAAAGGGTTTTACAGATTTTCTCTACTTCCTTATTCAACCTCGCTGAGGACTGCAATCTCAAGGACAGTCTAAGACAAGGGCAGTTTCTGCTTTACAGACCCATACTGTATATTCAACAATGGATCTACACACTAAATGAGATGGAAGGGAGAGAAATGCTGAAGTCACCTTCTAAAGAAGTGCTGAGCACTGGTGCTTGATATAAAAAGACTCCCAATGACAATTTGCACACATTAGCCACTACCAGGCTATCAGGCCATATGAGTGTGTGTTGCCAAGTATGAAAGGAGTATAAAAAGGACATTGGCTCAAAAAGTACCTCAGTGAGCAGATTTTTGCTGAAGACATGAAGCTACTGGACGTAAACTCAAACCCATTAGTAGATTATATCTATTGATCATTCACATAAAATATGAGCAAGAGTGAAATCGCATTTGCCGTGTATGACAACAGTGGCCATTTCACTGAAATGTTTCTTGAATATAGCATAAATTCAGCAGAGTTTTTAGTCATACTGCAGTTGCTACCAGTACAAACACACGCACACACACACACACACACACACACACACACACACACACACACACACACACACACACACACACACACA
>JBBMJY010000016.1:7225197-7254552 GCA_037833715.1 Toxotes lorentzi | reverse complement strand
CACACACACACACACACACACACACACACACACACACACACACACACACACACACACACACACACACACTCTCTAAACTTCTCACCCACTGTGGGGTAATGATTTGAGCAACAAACTCAAGTAATGTCCTTCTTGTTTAGGGTCTAATTAAATGAGCCTAATTGAGTCTCAACAGATAAAGGTACCATTCAATTGTGATCAGTTACTGTTTACATTTTTACTCAGTTAGTGCTGCAGCAAGGCACTTGTGTGTAGGTGCCGCCTGAGGCGATGTTGACAAGGTATTACAGGGCTAATGCAGTTACATCTGTGCAGTGGAAGTCATTACAGTGACAGGGAAACCAGGCCGTAAAATTAAGGCCAGAATGTTTGCTTGAGTTTGACATATGTTCAAATGTAGACAGCTGTGTGACACTGGCTCTCGACATCCAAATTAAAAGCTGGGTTGCTTCTCCTGCGTAGCACCTACACAGGGTCAACAGAAGCTGTACACACAGCGACGGCTTTCAACAAAGCAGTTTTGCAGTGAAATGGTATTGCCAGATATTGATACTCTGTTAACATTGTACTTAAGCTAACAGCTTTACAGCTTTAAGTAGAGCAGGTTTCACAGTTTGTCCTTAATATATATGGTAATGATGACAATGTGGGCTGTTGAGATGTAAAGATGCTGTAGAATATTCTAAAAGTAATGATATTCTTCACCAAGAAGTTAACAAAAGTAATGGTCAGGAAATGAAGTGCAAGTCTGGTTCTTGAGTCTCATAGATGAGGAGAGCTGTAGATGCTGTTTTATGTCACTGAAATCACATTTGGCCCCAAAATTATTCAGTAACGGCAAAAGAATTTGAGAAGAAAATAAGCATTTGATGCACCGGACTTTCCAAGTAAAGCCATAAAAACATAAACCTTTCCGGTCACATTCTGGCTTAAATTCTGTGGTTACTGCGCAAGGATTGGATTTGGTCTGACCCTTTTCTTCCCAAGCGGAACAAGGCTTTTCACCCTGCGGTTGAGGTTATTCTTCAGGGAAAATCCCTGCAGACCATAATAAGATACATTTGTTGGACGTATTTGAGTGGATACAATCTGTTCAAAGAGGCTGTCACAGGTCACTTGCTGTGGCAGCGCGGTGGAGGAAAGTGTGTGTCAAGATGTATTGTTGTTTGGGAATCCCTCCTCAGCCAAAGAGGTGGGATTGCTGGATTATGGAAGTGTGGGAATTTGGAGCAGATGCCTTCAAGTATGACACTCACATTTTCCCTCTGCCTTAAAGATTTTTTTTCCCCCTCAGTTTATGAATCAATCTGGTTCTTGCCACCCCTCCCCAGATAAGATTTCAGCCAGCACAAAAAAATGAGCCACAAAACATTACCCATGGAGTGTGACAGCATGTGCTTATTTTTCTCTGCAGCCCGAGCCAAAGCCATTTTTTCCCACCGCACCATAGCATGTAATTTGAAGTTGAGGGACACTGATTAAAGCTCTTTCCGCGCTCAAAAATCCAACAGAGAAAGAAGATAGGAGAATTTAGCAGGGTTAGGACGCTAATCGTATTAATCATATAGCACTCTTACTGCTCACGAGGACGTCATTTGGAATTGACTTGTTTCATGGCCCAGACTGAATTAGAACTTGGTGTAATGTATAAAGTAGTAAGAGGTGATGAATGAGGACAAGATTTCCATGCCTGCGAAGGTGAGGTGATGAAAGACTTGGAGTAGTATATATATGTAATATATACATGCATTGCATGATGATAATTGTCTTTTGTAACCAAAACTTTTCTTCTCTTTTTTCAGAATAAATTCGCACGGAAACATTGTCCTGTATAATTTGTTTACAGTTCTCTAAAAATTTGTTGCAAGTCTAGTTAATACATCCGTTCAGAGACGACCTGAATCCTCTTCAACAAAATGTTCTGTTCGGCTCCTGTTCAACTGCCGTATTCAATTTTTTTTTCCCTTTGGCATGGGAGAGGGAACTGTTAATTATGCTTTTGTTTTCACACAAACAAAATTACTCAACCAAACGTAAGAGCTCTTGATTAACAAAGGCAGGCAGTAATTCCATTTGGTGCCAATTCTATGACGGCATCTGTTCCATTTTTCTGTTTCCCTCTCTCTCTCTAATGTTTTGCCACTTTCACCCACATCATTGTTGATTCCCTTGCTCTACTTACAAGGTACGCCTTACGCTGTGGTAAAAAGGTGTACTTTTTACAATCTTGCACTGAGTGATTGACAGGTTTTAAATCTGAGCCCACCCTTTGCTTTATCAGCTACCTGCAGCTTGGTTAAACTATCTCAAACTTGGACTCAGAGTTTCTTTACTCAACACTCCATCCATCATTCTGCCCATAAACTTCTGCAGAGGTGAAACTTGTCCCCACATTCATTTTTTGACCACGGGACGAGTACATTTTAATATTTTGTTTAGCTTGTAACTCCTTTTTTTCCTATTTTCAGTCAAACAACAAATGTTTATGATATTGATTTAACTTACTTGCTCTGGTAAAAGTGTTGTATTCTTTTTACTCTTTACTCTTTTTAGCTATGTAAACCCAGGCCTGGATTAGATGCAAGGCTTTTTGATAAATACTGCTGCACACATGCCTGGACAATGTTGTTAGCATATACATGTCTCAGCACTGCCTTGGGTAGAATACTTGGAATAGTTCAGGTGATGACCCTTAACATTAAGGGCGTAAAGTATCATTCATGAATGGCAGGTAAAGCTGTTAATTTAGAGAGCATCAAGTTAGACAAGCACGCAGAGTGTAAAAGCACATGTGTATCACTGCTGAGCAAAAAAAAAGAAACAACGCATTGAGATGTCTAAATTTTCCCTAAATGCCCTCAGAGAATCCGAACCCTGTATTTATCTCATTGATACATCCCAGCGCTGTTTGGCACATATGTTGTCCAGTCTAAATAAGATTAGGTTTTCCCCTAGAGCTTCCTTTGAGCCAGATTTCCCAAATAAGCCTCCTGGCACCTGCAATGGGTAGATATTGCTTAAGTAATCCAATAATGGACAACAAAATGCTCAGCACATCCATCTAATAAAGCACACAGTGGTGTGTGTTGAATATCACCTTTCCTGAGTCATATCTTAAGGGTTTAACCCTCAAATTGTTTTAAAACATGCCATGTATTTGAAATGATATGTGGGATTGGACTGATTTTTTATTTATTTTATTTTTTTAATATTTCAAAGCCTTAGACGAACTAATTTGAGTAAATGTTAAGTGGCAATGCATGACTGCATGTTCATGTTTGCCGTTTAAGGCCATGATCCATTCATCCCAACTGAGGATGCAAATGTATATTACAATATTCATGGTAAAATCACTGAAGTGGGCGACTTAGAAAGAGGATTCTGTTAGCGATACTCATAACTTTGTCTGAGTGTCTATTTTCACTTGGAAACATTTTAGACATTTAACAACCATCTCATGGATGTGAGGTTGTGTGATTTTAGGTGAAAAATAACAAGACAAATAAACGTCATGGCTTTTCAAAAGACTATAACACAGTCTTCCCACACTAGGGCTTTCAGAAAACAAGAACATCAGTGACATATTTTTACAAATGTGGTCCTTTATAGTGCAGTGAAAAATAAGGTACTTCAGTAAAACTGAACAGTGAAAGCTTGAATTTAATTCATTACTTGATTCTACAGGTATAGAGCTCGCTAATGGATATTACCATGAATGTGCCACAGTTGGCTCAAACAGCTAATTCCAATTTACTGTAATAGTTTTAAGGGGAACAGGCACACTCCAACGCAAAGTGGCATTAAGTCTCCCTATCTTGGTCGCTCTAAAAGGTAGTTCAGTAATTTGCTGAACAAATACAGTCTCTTTGTGAAAACTCCTAAAACCTAAGGGCAGACAACGAGGGACCATCTAGTATCCACTAAAATTTTATTTTACCCTTGCTGCCTGAAGGAGCGAAATGGGAATGGATCGTGAAATACTACCCAGTGTGTTCCTTTCTGTGATGATGAACGCTGGAACGAAATATAGGAGGAGGGAGGTGAAGGTGCAGAAAACTCTCTTAACCCGAGGTTCATGGCACTCTGTCTTGGTGAAAAATAGCATCCTCTCCCCCTTTGCCCTGCACTGATTGTTTCTTCCATAAATCCCCTTTGAGATTGAATAATTAATTGAATGCCGCTTATTTGTCATTAAAAACCCTCGCCTAATGCCTGAGATTATGAGGAAACCATTGTAGAGTCAATCTATTAATCATTAGGCCAGAAAAACCTTCAGAGTTTAAAAATCTGAGCCGATCCTCATTCTGAATGACACCGGAGAACCAGTTGTAAAACTCTTTAAGTCGACACAGCAGTGTCATTGTACAACATTTCATAAAATAGTATGACTTTTTTTTTTTAACACTTGAAAATCTGAGCATAGTAAAATGTAAATTTCCTTAGTGGATAATACAATACTTAAGGCTATAGGGAAAATAAGCGCTTTTCACTATTCATATTTCACCTTGAAAGACAGAGGGCACACCTGCAGTTTTTATGTATTGCTACAAAGGGAGTAGCCATATTGTTGAGATTCTTGGGATGCTTTTGAGATGGATTTCTGGAGTTTCCACTACTCCCTTGAAGACTGTATTGGAAAGCCGTAAACTAAAGTGCAGGCAGCTTCCATTTGTTTGGAATTTGGGAAGAATTTGATAGAAATATGTGAGGAAACAGGATCCAGGTCAGAAATTGGCTGGAGTTATGCTTTAAAATGACCCTGCCTTGTGTTCCTCCAAGTCTACTATACCCCGCAGACATTTTTTTATGGCCATTGCGGCTGGGGCAGATTGGATCAGCCAAGCAGAGGGCATGCAACAGATATGTACGCCATGTCTGGCAAGGCACCTCGACTCTCCCTTGGCCTCATGTCATTCATAAACATGACGGATTAGCTGTGATATTCCCCCATTTACAACACAAGCGAAGGGAGTGGGAGGAAGAGAATGAAAGTGGAGAGAGAGTGTTAGTGTTGGATGCCCCTTAGGGGTAGTGCTAAAATGGATGGGTAAAGAGGAAGATGAAAAGGAGAGATGAAGCAGGAAGGGCGGGGAGTGGGCCTTTCTCTACAGGCCTGACTGGGCAAGCAGCAAGGCAGGCAGGAAGCCAGGCACAAAGCTCCATTTACGCCCACCACCCCACTCCCCTACCCCCCTTTTGCTTTACAGACAACACGTCAGCTCAGCCAGATGTACTGTTCTGAGTAAAGATCACCTACGGGGTAAGGTGGAAAGAGGGACCTCTTCTACCTACGATCATGTCTTTCTTCCACACTGCCTCAATCCAGTCGCAGCTCATCTGAGACTTTAAAAGATGCTTGATGCTAAAGACTCTCCCTCGATCTGTCTTTGTCTGTCTCCCGCCTTCTCCCTTCTGTCCCTCACCCTCCTTCTTCAGGATTTCACTTTGCATATTCCATTTACTGGTTGTTACCTTGAGCAATGATTCCATTTACTTCTGAAAACAGTGTCCCATTTATTTAGAGTTGGGGGAAGAAAAAACAAACACCCAAAAAAAATAAACTTCTGGTCTTGTCTCGTTATCTGGCATCAGCATTTTTTTCAGTTATTGTTAGGAATATTCAAAGGAGGAGGGAGAAAACTATTTGACAGTGCTTTGAGACATTTGCCAGACACAAAGTTAAAATGGATGTCGCTAATTCTCTCCACAACAAGCACCTTAGGAAGGCTTTTTTTTTTTACATATTTATTTATTTATTTTTCTTTTTTTTTTTAGCTCTTTAACAGTCCATCAACCCTCATTTGATCCTCTTGAGTGCATTAAGCATTCACAAATAAAGAGGATGTGGCAGGGAATGCATAAACAACGCCACACTAGCTTCTCCTTCGAGACGCCTCCATTCTCACTGACGCTCCTGTCACTTCGAGGCATATACTGCCAGACATCTGTTGTGTTTTTATACTTCGGACTTATTCGTTGTCTATTTATCCTCTTACCGCCCACCTGAGATGACTATATGATGCTCGATGTTTCGAAGTTTAATAAGGTATATGTTTGTGTTTCGTGGTGCATTAACTTGTCACTCCCACCATCTTTCTTTAAATAAAATAAAACTATTTGGGTTGATTCATTTGTTTTGTCTGTGCAGGGGAAGCTGATAAAAGCCAAGGCCAGAAGCAGGAGCCAGCAGGGGCTCAGGAGAGCATCAGCAACCAGGTGAGTCTTCCTACCAGGCAGGAAAAAGACAGAAGGTAAAGCTGTGAGACACTGAGTTGCTTCATTAACCTTTATGTACTATACGTCTTCTAGGAGCCAGGTCAGTTTGATCAAATAGGAGCTTCTAATATCTTGGCATGGGTTGTCGTGGCAAAAAAAGTGTATTTAAGGACTGTATGGGACTGCTCGTGTATATGTGGAGGTGTGTTTTATTTCGCTTTCAGAAATAGCATGCCGTTAGCTGTCAGAATGCTGACGCAGAATCCTCTGAACTTTCAGCGTTTTTTTTGCATGACGGTGCCAGATATCTTTATGGGTCACAGCTCGGGACGCCTCCATTCGATCATGGTATCATCAGACCTAGACAAGTACTCGAGGAGACATGCGGTATAAATGTCTGAGGAAACCAACTTCATACAAGTTATCTTGCTCCTGAGAAAAGGAAAACCTAGCACCAACTGTTTCAATAATTTATATAGCTAAAAGCTTGCTACAGGAGAGGGGAGTACAGAGATTATTCATGCTTGCTAACATCCTGCGGATAGGACCTTGTGGCTCTCAAAGAGCCCTAATGGAAAAACCGGTTATATCAGGCTTTTCAAATTTAGCAGACAGGCATTCTCAAGAGTGACTGTGGGAGACGATGGGTGTCACAGCAGGCAGTGGGTGGCATTATTTTATTATGGAAATTACTACATTGAGGCCACATGTTTTGAGATTTGACAGCTGGGTTTGAAGCTGATGAAACTTGCCATGAGAATATGTAAGGTTTTGTCCCTCTTCCCCTTCATGCAGCCATAAAACATCTAATTAGTCTCCACACTCATCTTTGCTGTACTGAATGTAATAATGTATAGACAGCCAATTACACCCAAAAAAATCAATTCTTGCCACATCATTTTCTCTCAGTCCAAAGTTGTTTGGTTGTAATTAGCGAGAAGCCTCGCCCATCTTGAAAAGTTTCTCAAGATCATTAGATGCATTAAGGATGACCCTGCAGTATCCAATTAATCTAGTAGAAAATGACTTTTGAGTGCAGCTAAGATCAAAGCTACTAACATTAGCACCCCCTCGACTACCTGGCTCAGACTTACACAGTCCTCGTTTTATGACCTTGTGTCCCTTCAAGTCCAGCCAATGGACTGTTGTTTAATGCTAATTTATGTGGTATATCATGCACTGTGCACAAATTCAGAGTAGTTTATCATGATGAAAATGGTCAGAAATTATGAGTCAAATGTCAGATTTTATTATCGTAAATAAATACTTTTGGAGGTTGTAGCAGATGTTACCATGCTAATGTGCTGAACGTAGATGGTGAATATTGAAGTTTATACCTGTTAAACAGATGCATGTACGGTACGGCTTCATCGTTGCGAGCATGTTTGCATGCTGACGTTAACATTCACCTAATTTCTCCACCGTTGCTGTGAGGTCACTGTGTGCAGAGCAGTAGCATCTAAGGCCAGTGAAGGGAAAAAAAACCCCACAAACCTCATTTGTTTGAATCAATAATTATTAATTTAAGAGGCTTGTTTACTTTCATTAAAACAAATACGGAGTCACAGCATGTGTAGTGTTATCTATCATGTTCAGAGTGCAGTCCAAGTGTCTTTGTGGCTCCTGCAGATGTTTTCTCATACACTATGCAGACTGTAAAGTCTAACATCCATCTTGTTGGCAGCGGTTTTGTCTTAAATCATCCTGCGTAATATCGTAATATACGGATAGTGATTATCTTCCCCGATTAACCGCGCAGAAGATTTAAGTGGGTGTGGGGTTGATTTTGCATTTTATTTATTCATTTATTTTTTTTTTATTTTGGAGAAGAGATCAGTTTCTGGGAGGACAGTCAGCTCCATCTTTTTAATTACAATAATGAATTACTTGTCATCATGTTCTCCGTTTTTGTGACTTATGAGTGAGTGAAGTTGGGAAAGTGAGTGTACAGTAGCATCAAGCCAAACAATATGTCTGCCTATGGATATTCTATGAAACATGTGATGGACGTGAAGATAATTAATAGTCTTTAAAGGTGTCAGTCACTGTTTCTCTGTGCATTCTGAGGCGAGAGGAAGAAAAGGATGTGCGTTTCTGAGAAAAACGTGCTGCAAATAAAACATAATGACTTCTTATTCACATTCATAGCACTAGTAGATAGTGACAAGGGAAGGCAAGTTTAATAGTATCCATTGTGCCTTAATTTGGTTATACAGTTCCTTAGATGTAAAAATGCTGTTGAGAACTTTAGAGTATCTGCTTTATGTTTAAGAAAAGAGTGAAGCTCCTGCAGTGAGTCAGCATGTTTCCACAGCAGCATTTCTTGGAAAAATGTATTTTTCTAACAAAATTGAGTGTTCCATGTGGCAGGTCTTGCCATCTATAGAGCGCCCACCAGTAAACCAGAGAATTGTATGGTAGCCGCTGGCCCCCTACTCTCCTTTTTGCAAGCCACTGATCACAAGCACGGTAATTTTACAATGGTCACTTGCCTCATCCCCACTGCATCCCTTGCTCCGGCAGTCCGAGACTGCTGACACAGCATTTATCTTCCTAGGCAATTTGAGCATGCAGACCAGCTTTTGTTCTTGTTATCGCTCTGTTCTTGTTAAAAGGAAGGCATTATGCACTGAGAAAATGGTGCAGGAGAACACAGATGACGGTGGGCAGGATTAAGCATGAAGTTAATTTTTTTTTCTTAGTTTTATCACGTTTTACAACAGGTTTTTGTTATGCAGGCAGGTTCACACAGTTTTTACATTGACCAGCATCTTACAGATATCAGTTAACTCGGCTTGGAATATAAATTAAACAGCTGCTGGCTTCTTTTATTAAGGAGTAGAAACAGTTTTTCTCATAACAATGACAAAGAGCCGAGTGCATATATTGTCTCTGAATAATCACTGATCGTGTAGCTGCCCTTTCACTGGAAAGATCTGTCTCAGCTACACGGCTTTGACCGTGCCATTGCACCATTCCATACAAATGGAAATGATGCATTCTGTTTTTCCGTCACAGGAGAGTGGCTTCCCATTTTCCACTCCCACTGTGAAGTTGTGCACAGCTGCATAAGTTTGCACGCTTGTGTGTGGGGCACAGGAAATAGCTGTTGACAGCATAATGGGCGTATGAGGATGCAGTATAAATCCTTAATCACGCCTGAATCATGAACTGCAGCACTCAAATGCACACATCATTCTGGTGCAAAGACTGCTTGCAGAGAGTCTAGACTGTGAGATGTTTTGGCTACAGGTTCAGTTATTTTTATTGTTTACTTATGGGTGAAAGTGTACGCAAGATTTCAACTTTTATTGACGTTGTCTAGTGACAGATATTCTTGTTAGAGGCTCTCTACGAGTACAAGTGTATGTGCAAATATCTTCCAGAGGCATATTCATAAATTAGATCAAATACCACTTTGCTGAAATCGTATTCCAGCGACGACACCCAAAATGTGCCGTTTCTTCATTTCTCAATCCCTTTCTGTCTTTCTCAATTACCGAGCAAATAGAGACAACCTTAATACAAAGACATGAGTGGCATATGAGTTGGGTCATCTCATACTTAATCAAAACAGAAAGCTAAAAAAAAAAAAAGGCCAATATGATTTGACTCGGAACATCATTATACTTCAGGAGTTACCTTTCAAATCGCTTCTTTAAGATTGGATGTTCATTAATAATTCCCATCAAGTTGGAGGCCCATCCCAATACTAATATCCCGTCACCTCAAGTCTCCTCTCCTTATAGAGTGGCAATTACAGCAATGCTTTTCCTTCATGGAATTAAGCATTGCCCCCTGTGGCGAGTTTCCCACAACAGATGCTTTGCTGTCGTTTCCACAGACCATTGGAGCCCAAATGAACGAACGAACAGACACTTTCCATGTATTAGCCTGGTGTAGAAGGACTTATCTTTGTTTTAGTATTTATTTATCTCTCTAATCCTGCATCTCAGACCTGTGTGCAAGCTCTTTTTTTTCTCTCCACTAAAAGGACCAAAGGTGAAGATAAATGATTTTTACTGGTCATGGTGACAGACCAGACTTAAAAAAAAATGTGCAGTTGCATTTTTCAAACTGCAGTTTATGTCATGTGAAATGATAAGTAGCAAACCAGCAGTGCTGTATTTATTGTACTGTATGAAATATTTTTGGAAGGAGGAAACTTTTTGGCCTCCTAAATAATATATAATGCATCCTTGAGGCAACCTGGTGTTACTTCAAGTTGCTCATAACATCGCGCTACTCTCACAATTCAGTGTGTCAGCTCGCTCCCCACTTCCTGAGAGTCAGAATCATCCTTGCATCTTTGAATAGGAGAGGAAATTGGTTTGGTTGCATTATGAATGTCTACAACTTGACGTTGTAACCGCTGAAGAAAAAAGCTGAAGTGTACACTCAAATTACAGAGTGAGAGTTTATCTTATCACACTAATCCTTGATACCCTTGTCTGTGACCAGCACCGTGGCATCGTATTGCTTTTGTTTAGATTTGATTTTCATCTTGCTTCCTTTTCTTTGTCTGTCAGGCTATGACTGATGTTACTGCTTGTAATAATTATTCAGTTATTTTATTACATTATTTGCTTTTAAATGCATCATTACCAACATACATATTTCCTTAGTAAGACCTACCACACATCAGATGTTTAGCGAATTTCAATTCTTGAACTGGGTATAGGTTGAATCCATGTTGTGTCATGGCAAGTGGTAACAAAGGGAAGTGAAATTAGCATATAGTTATTTACAGATCTTGCAGGTTATTGCCTAAATCATTCACAGTGCCAATATTTTGGGTTTATATGTATTGCCACGGGAGGCAAGACAGAGACAGGGAGAACTTTTATTTGCACCAAGGCTCAGAAAGAAAATGCTTTTTCCTTGTATTTCTATTTTTTTGGTACATGATATGCCTCTACTCACCTTCAATACGTTGATGGAAAAGGAGGGTGAGCAGAAGAGCAAAATGGAAATGGTAATAAACATGCTAATGCTAGGCCGCGGAGCTGGGATGAGCAGCCTCTACCCATTCCTCAGCTATCTGATGGTTTGTGTGTGTGTGTGTGTGTGTGAAGGGGAAAAACAGAGATAGAGACGGGGCTAGAGCAAAAGGGAAGAGGAAATGTGCACAATATTGCATGTGAGAGCAGACACAAATACACACACTTTGTGCTCCAGAGTAAACAGGAGAGAGCTGCATGTGAACGTGCCACCTTTCTCTTTCAGTCGGCCTCTGGAGACAGTGCAAAGGGCCTTTTGTTGGCTCATTGGTGAGATAAGAAGCGGGGGGAGGGGGCGGTTTCAGAGACTCGCAGAGCCAGCTTTTTTTCTATAGGATGGAAGCACCCCTCTCAATAGGAACTCATTTGCTATGTTGTGTAATTGTGGCACATAATGGAGCACACCTCATTCAGGCAGCCCAAGGCTTTTTTCTAAAGCCATTTTCTCTATTCACAGCCAAACAAGTCATGTTTTAGAGCGATATTATGCAGTCTTTTGAGCTCAGGGCCACCACATATTTGCCTTTGAATGGAATGTTGTGTGTAATCAAGATAAAATTTTGCTCAGTGCTCATTATAAAAGAGGCGCTGTCAACCAACTTCATATTATATAATATGTCATCTGACTTTTATTTTCACTGCTCACCAGAAGTAAACAGAGAGGTTGACCTTTCCGGCCTGGGTGTAAAAAAGTGCTGGGCATTAACAGCCACCGGTTACGAGGACATAATGGCACTGAGGCAACCTGCGACTAGAATACTACCATAAACAATATCTGCTTGTTAACCACAGGAGAACACAACCCTTTATTTTCTACACGGTCAAACGAATATCAAAGCTGAAGTGCAGAGATGAAAAATGACTGATTTGAAAATTATTGCTGAGCTTTTCCATTAAACCACCGCAGGCTAGGAATGGATGGCTATTTGCATAATTTAACTGGCATCTTAATTATTGTGTCAGGAATCTGTATGCAAATGACTTAAGTCACTTAGAAATGGAAACTTACTTGGCTAAATGACTAATGGACTAAATGTTATCAAGTTAGAATACACAACGTGACTGTAACCAGAGGCTCTAATTGGGTTTGGCTCTGCGCTGTGACACTGAGAAACAAAAGAAAAGAGGTCAGGGCAGACATAAAACAAGGAAATGCAAACTTACCTGGGTTAGCTGGGAGAGAAAGGGCATGTTAGTGGTATGTGTGCTTTCTGTTTTTCTTGTGGGGGTTGTCGAGAAGGACCTACCACGTAAAACAGTGAGTCTGGTGGTAGCACTCGTCTCTCCAACACTGTTGGAAGCGACACATTCATATATGGCTTCATCACGAGGCGTGCGCAATGGCTGAATTCTTAGCACTGAACCAGAGCCGTCGTCGAACTCAATCACCTGCAGGTGCGAGAGACAGGATATGTTAAAGGAGATTTTTTTGTTCACAATGGGTGAGGGACCTTCTGCAGAAAAAAAAAAGAAAAAAGAAAAGAAAAAAACACTGTCGAAGACATTTGGCTAACAACACTGATGGTGACTGACACAAGGTGCTTCCTATGACAGAAACAAAAGTTGCTGCCTACCATTGAGCCCTAGTGTTTTTGTGTTCATTTGTAGATATTATGGTTATATATTGTACATGTGCAAGGAGTAACTTCAGGATCTGTGCAGTACTTGGATGCTTATACAGTTGATAGTATGCAAATATTGAGCATATTTGATATTTATTTATTTTTATTTATTTTTAGCTTGTTTGTTGTAGATATGTACTATATCCGTTTGACACGTGTTCACATGTGCTGTTTTCTAGTAGATCTGATGTGTAGTTCAACTTTGTGCATTAATTGGTAAAATAACTGATGCGGCTGACTAACTTTAAGAATGGGGAATGTTATTTTAGATGGAAGATTTTTGGCTCGGATGTCGGCTTGTAGAGTAAAAATTTAAATCCCAATGTGTCCCACTCTTAAAGTTAACATTCTATCCTTTGAAAATGCATCACACTGGATTGTGTCAATGGGACAGGAACAAGCACAGACAGTTAAAAGTGGCTTGATAAACGGTTACGGACAGTTGTACCATGGGGTGAGATAGTGGTACAAAAGACAGGACCAACTGTATTGGATGAACGACACATAAAATGTTCACAAACAGGTGTTTGTTGTAGCTTATTCAGCTATTTTTGCATGCTACATGTTGGATACTCACTGAGTTTAGAAAGCCCTGTGTCATAACTCAATCTCTTTTAAGCATAGAGGTAGATTTCAATAAAGATAGGCCTGAGACCTCTGTTTCATATACACACACACGTATACACACACACACACACATACGCACACACACACACAATCACACAGAGGCCTACAAACATTTTTAAAGTTCACAATATATCTGTGCATGTGTTAGTTAACAATAAACTTCAACATTGCATTGGCCAAGCTACAGCGGTGTTGGCATTCAAGCTGACAGCAGGTGATGGTAGAAAAAAAACAGCCTCCTTTCTTAGTCAAAGCTGAAGAGCGAATTAGAAAGGAAGTTGTGAGACTTCTAAAAGGAAATGGGGTTGTTGTTAGAAGATGAGGCGGCAGTACATGATTGAATGGGTGCGGAGTGGCGGCAGCCAGAGAGCCCAGCGAGGCAATGGGGGAATGAAAATTAGTGTGTTAGCATTCAGCACAACGTGCAATGCAAACGCGATGAACTCTGATAAGATTAGATTTCTGTGGGCATGAGGCGCAAAGAATAGGCGGGAAGAGGTCTCCAAGCTCCGTTAAGCCATTGCTGCTGTGCAGTAGCAAGCAAATCTGGCATCTAGAGCAGAGGGGAAAAAAAAAAGTGACACTATGATAGTCCCAAGGACTGACACAGAAATTAATAGAAATCTTATCAGTGTTCTGCGATGATGTGTTATTTCTCATGGGTATTGAGCCCAAGAGCAGATTAAAGCTGACCAGAAATCAAAGCTTCAGCCAAAATAAGGAGGGTAGGACATGCATTTAGATAAAGATGCCACAAAGCAAAAGGATATTTCGAAGTGAAAGCGCTACTTCCCCTTTCACTTTGCATAAAGCTGGCAAATGTGGCGTGATGCTAATGTAGGTATCTGGGTCACACCACAAGTTGTTGTTGTTCTTGTTTTTTTTTTTTTTTTTTTTCTTGTCTTTTATTTAATATTTAATTACAAATCTGTCCCCTGATCTTTTGTATACTTGCTCATTAAAACTCATGCACATTTAAAAGGCTGGCCAGCATGATTATTAGAGCCTGCTAATGCATGGTGGCAAGTCGGGGCGAAAAGCAAATGAGCGAGGCTTGGTGCGATGGATTATGTGCAAGCAGAGCCAAAAGCAGTGCTGAAGCATTCCCATTTTGTCGAGCATTTTACATCAGAACAATAGACCTAATACCTCAAATCTCTGGTTGCTGACTTTCTTCCCCTTCTTGTTCCACACAATCTTCGGCCGTGGATCTCCCGTAGCTTGGCAGATGAAGGATGCCACGCCTCCTTGCACGCCTGTTTGGTCATTGGGGGTTCTTAAAAACTTTGGTGGTGCTGGAGAGGGACAGAAACAGAATAAAAGATAACAAAAAATAGTTAGTGAACAAGCTAGGCGTTGCAGACAGAGCAATTAATCTCCCTTATCAAGCCGCACACACTAGAAAGTAACAGAGTTGCAGATTTCAGCATGTGGCTGTAAAGAGGATTGTCTTTGGAGGTCAAAACAAGAGATTGTACTGACTTTATTGTGCAAGTGGAAACAGATGATCAGTGGCTGAGATCAGAGGTAAAAGAACAGAGGTCTTGGAAGCAGAATGTACAAAAGCATTTTATCTTGACCCTGGAAATGTTTCTGAGTAACTCGGAAATCTTCTCTGAAGGATATCCACGTTGATTAACAGGCTGACTTTAATTCTTAGATCAAAGGACACAAATTTGTGGAAATTTTGTGGGAAGAAGGAGTTTAAGATCATACACTGTCTAAGATCATTCACTGGAAAAGATAATGGACTTGATGTTTGATTTGTTCTGAAATGTGGCAGGAAATTTGGGTTTGAAATCAGTTATTTCCACTGAAAAGGAGCAGCGGTAAGAAGTGTGATTATACACTGTGTGATACAGTCACAGCAAATTCGGGAAATGTATAATGGGGCACAGAAACTGTGAGAGGATAATTGCCTGTAGCTGGTCCTTTATGTGTCATTCAACATATAAGTCATCTATCTTAACAAGCTGTTTCCCATCACATTGTCCACATGCGGCTCCACTGGACATAAATCGGGGGGACAATAATTTTTTTCTGAGAAGAGAAGTTAACGTTTTCCAAACGGTTTCGGAGAAACAGAAGCCTGTCGGCTCAGTAGCAGACAACGCTAATTCCCAGGAAACCACCAGCCGGAGCGGCGCTTGTGCCCTACACAAATGAGACACGCACCTGATAAGGTCCTTGCGATGCTCTGATTGGCGATGTAAGCATTCTGTTGCTCCTAATTGGTCCCTCAATTCAGCACAACAAGTCAAGTGTAAAGGCAGTGAGGATAAAAATGCTAAAAATGCAGGGGACTGGAGGTGAGAGAATAGGAGACTGGAACAGTGTTTGCTTTGTGTGGATGTCATGGACATTCCCTTCTACTGTGGTGGTTTTATAACACTGCACAGTAGCATTTGTTCAGGCACTGATCTCTGCATTAGTGAAGAGTGCTGCATCTCTTTTTCTGCAGTTTGGTTTTTTTGAGTAGCAGTTTGTCATCTAAAATTATTTGCCATCATAATTCAGCCATTCCAACAATTCTCTTTTAAAAATTTTAACTTGATTCCAAGAATTGAGTTGTGTTTTGCCTTTTATTTCCTCTGGGACAATCAGTTTTTGCTCACGAGCTGATGTTTCTATTGCAACTGCCTAAAAATCAAAACACGTGAAAGTGATTAGTAATCAAAGGAGCCCGTCTCTCCCTGATGAGATTTTGATTGTGAGATTTACATTCCAGCTTTATCATGATGATCAAGGCTTATAATTCCAATAGCAATAATGTCGTAGTGATAAGTCAGACCCCCCTAGTATTTTCCTCTGAAGCTTGAGTGCCAGCTTCAGTGGGAGGTGTAGCTCCATCTGTCCCCCTGCGGAGCAACTGTTTGCCTTTTATCAATCACTTCAGCAGGCCATTAGTGGCCACACAGCTGCAGTAATGCCAACCATCTGAATCACCTCATCTGTGTGTGTGTGAGAGAGCATGTGTGATTGTGCTTGTTCGCGTGCCTGCCTATGCGCAGACTGATTTCCACTCTCAGATTGTACTGCCCAGCAGCAGCAGCAGCAGCAGCAGCACTGTGAGCGAGGGACAAATTAACCTGCGGGATTCATGGAGAGGTGACATAAGATGTGTGGTCAGCAATCAAAGGGCGAACAGATTAACAGCCAAGCAGCTGGACTTCCACTGGGCAAATGAGTCTGGGAAATCACCTGATTGCCTCGTGACATGCACACAGTCTTGCGTGCATACGCACATTAACAAACACACACATACACTTCCTAGAATCTCTCTTATTCAGTGGCTGACAGATCCGACAGGTGGGCAGCAGAGTTGACACTGTGTAATTTGTACACGGCAAAAAGCACCATTATATCTGCATTTGCACCTTATCTCATTGACTTGGCTGGGGTGTGGTGCACATCGGCATCCAGCCAAGAAGGTGCTGATGGGTAATTGATATGCTATTGGGGCTGTTTTCGCTCCGGGGCCATCCATTACGGCTCAATGCGTCTCCGTACGCCGGCTGTGATAGACTGCTACGACATGTACGGGAGATCAGCAATGGAGGTGCAGGGAAGGGGGTGGATTGGGGGGGAGTCACTACACAATGTGGAGTGATTGAGGCGTGACATGGAGGTAATGGTGTTTTCACAGACATGGCCGCTGATATCGCCATCATACCCCCATTTTAGGTCTGCTGCTGACAAACATCCATTTTGGTAGACTCCGCGTATGGCTTCAGGTAGACAGAGGCTGATTGAAACCATGGTTTGCACAGTGAACATGCTTTTGCCTTAAATCATAGAAACGCAGTTTGAATAGATAGAACTGCCAGCCATTAAAAACCCCTGTTACCTCTACTGCGTGTTGGTACCTCCTTTGAGGAGTAACCGTAATCTACACAAATTAATACCATGGCAATGCACCTCTTAATCCACTGCTAAGCTGTTGCCAGCAAACAAATGAGTAGTGTAAAGCTTGTCACAAGCTAAAAGGTTAGTGACATGGGCCTGTGCCTGCTCTCCCTTGAGGTCATTATGTAACCTTGTTCCCAGTTGCTGCCTTCTGAAAAGGAAAACTCTCTTCATAGCATCCCACCGCTCTGTCTTTCATGGATCATGTTGATGTTTATTTGATGGCTGACTGAAAGCCTTTAACTGCTCTTAAGAACACTCATGTCCACAGGGCTGAGGGGGCAGACTGGTTCATGACTGGAAGTATCTATTTTTTAATGGAGAGACATTAATGGAAAACTGGAAGTATTTACAATGTGGGTGGTGTAAATACAGGTCATGTAATTTAGTACTGTTGCTGCTACTGTATGCTATCCTTATGTTTTTCGTCTACTGAGGTATTTTGAAGGTATTTAAGCATTCAGAAAAAGTGATCAGATGATTTAGTCAAACGCTAGCATCACACTGGAGGCGGTCAGTTTTAACTTGACCTTTATTTACTCTAAATTTATGCTTTCCTGTTGAATTCCACAGAGATATTACTCTTCAGAATTGTACTCGTCTACACTTCCTGTTAACTGTCAGGAAGAGTGTACATTCAGGATCGAGGCCATAACCGTACTACTGTGCGATATAATTTTGGAAACAGTATTAGAAGATAAAAAAATAAACCTAAAACCAAACGGAAATAAGTTTCTAAACAAAACATTAATTGTCAGGAAAAATAAAGTCAGGAAACACAGAATGGAAAATAGCACTGATAAAAATGTTTTGACCTTGGATACCCTTCTTTTGGTATTTGCTGGACTAAACTAGCAGTGAATTAAAAGCCTCTTCTCAGTAGCGTGTAGAGTGAAGTTGGAGTACCTGTTGCAGGACCAGGTTATAAATCAAGTGGACTTCATGCAGCTGGTTGCTGCGGCTAGTGATATTATATTTTTCTATCGTCATGCTGAGCTCAAAGGAAAGTTGGGTTCAGAGCATCTTGCGGATCTGCATTCATTACAAGTTTGTTTGATATTGGCTTAACTCACAGCCTAACATTGCATTTAAAAACTGTTCTCAAAGAGATCAGAGTCTGGGTTTCATTCATAATGGCCAAAACATTTCAAGTCATCAGGACTCCAGCATAGACTAAAGTTTGATCTGCCAAGTATTAAAGAGCATGAATCAAAGATTGGAGAGTAGAACATTAATAAACCAACTTTCAGCTAGAACCTCTATTCGGCACAGACACAGTCCAAGATGGCTCGGTTTTCACAATTATACTGACTGACATATTCAATTTCATTTGCATGAAAGGGGCCATTTCCTCTCAGAATCTTTAACTTGCAGGGTGAGGTGGGGTTGTGGAGGGCGATAATTAATCCCAACACATTGGGTGTCAGTCTGCAAATACCCTGCTCCATTTTGGACATATGGGTGGAAGAAAGGAGCATTTAAAGATGCCATTAACCTCATTCAACATCTTTAAGCCCCAGCATATCAATTCTGTGATATTGATGAATTGTCACAATGGCAGCAAGTGGCGCAAATTGGACAGAAAGCGGTGGCTAATGTTGGGAGAGGGCAGAAGTGATGCATCAAGTATATGTGCACAGGACAGTTGACTTTATGTAATTCTTTAAGTATTCTCAAAGTCCAGAAATATTTCCATATTCTTCTAAACCTTCAAAATAACGAAATGTGCAGAGAGATGGTTTTGTCTGTGCTTGTGAATGTAGTTGTGTATGTGTGGTTTATAAAGCAACACACTCTCTATGGATTAATTAACTGTCTATACACTGTTCAGAAACATCTGACCCCATGCCAAAAAGAAAACAGACTGTAGTAATGCAGACACAAATGCAGAGATAAACAATGCAAAAAAAATATGAGAAAAAAGCAGAGAGAGAAGATAAACCACACATACTAATCAATGGAACAAGCAAAAGCATAAACCATTTTCTTGAGGCACTACACAGCTCTCTATCTGCAGCATTATGATAAAAATTTGTCTTTTGTAATGCAGAGGAAACAAACTCCACATTGTATGCGCTCACAAAGGGTCTAGGCAGAAAGAAAGAAAAGGAATTGGAGCTTAATTAGAACTGTTGGCTGATTTGCATTGCATGCTCATCGGTAATCTTGCCTTAAATGGAAACTGAAATTCTTATTGCAATTAGTGATTACTTGAAAAGGGATATGGCCCCCGAATGATTGTTAATTACTGGATCAGGAATAGTACATTAATTCACTGCAGAGGTTTTAATGCAGTGCAATGATGGGGACCTGCACTTCCATCAATATTGTGCTGCTTGTCACACTTAATGAAGTTCATAATACAAGCCGTCTCCCACACTGCTCCCCCCTTCCCAACTGCTTAAATGTGCTCTCTAAGCAAAATTCATAACAGTCATTATGTAAAACTAATTCAATAGAATATACAAGAACGCAGCTTAATGACATATTAATACTGAGGCTGCATATGGATAGCAGGGCTGCAGGTCCATTTTGTGATAGGGTCAGGGTCTGTTATTTGGCTCATGAGCCGGAGAGTCTCCCGTGAATAAATAAATACATATCCTCACTTACAACACTGCTTCAAAGGCAGGAAAACTACATCATGCATTATAATATACAACTTACCAGCGTATTCCCCTTGCCAAATATTCAGCCCAGTGACTAAGGTTGCAAAAAATCATATTCCAGTGGGACTTTCTTAACCCCAGTCAGTGTGTATTACTCATGCTCAGTGGCACTGCAATGCAAGGTCTGAGCTGTCTGGCTGTAGCTCTGCAGGAGTTAGGGCACTTTTGCACAGACAACAGCAACAGCTTCAAAAAGAATGGTTAATGCTCTTGTCCCACATTTATTGCACTGACAGATTCTCTGACAAGATGGGAGGATAGGGGAGAAAAAGGCTCCAGAGGTGCACAAGCACAACCTATTATGCACATGTGCAGCACACCCTCTCACGGGTGTTAGAATATTCTCGCTGGATGGAGGGAACATTGCAAATGGGAGAACAACCTTGATAAATTGGAGGGTGTGGGACAATGGAAAATTCTGGACGGTTCCATTAAATAAATATAAAGGGATATTTATGGAACAGTGCTGAGCTTCTTAGCCTGTGTTTTCATGGGATAAGATGGAAGCTGAAAGGCTCCATTATCATTGTAGATTCATAAAGGCAAAAACCTTTCAGTTCTGCATTGACAGCTACATCGGCACATCGCCGTCTCTTCTGTGGTATAGCACACTGATTGCGGCGGAAAACTTGTACCCTCTGTTCCTCTCTCTCTCTCTTCCTGTGTCTGTCTCTCTAACACACACTCACACACACGCACACACACACAAGCGACCGCCATCTCCCACGGGACACATTAGCGAGGTAGAAGGGATCCAGTTTGTCACTTAATAAAACGGCCCACTCAAACAGATGGCTTTGTTCAAACGGCCCCCAACGCTTTAAAAGCTGGAACTGAAACGTTGCTGTGGCAAATCAGACACATGAAAGCCCACCTCCCTTTGCGGTGAAAACCAAACAGAAGGAAACATATAAATATTGAATTGCGCCACTGTCGGCGCGAGACCATCCGCCTGAGGGGGAAAAAAAAAGGACTGAAAGGGAGGAGGAGGGAGGTGGAAAACGCTAGACCCTCCTGTCGGAAATTCTGAACATCTGGGCTGAGGTTGCAATGCAAAATAATGCAGAGACTTCACGTTCAATAAGACTTCATTTTCATCTCCCTTCATTCATTACTTGTTCATTTGTGTATGAATACACAAATCTGGAGCCAATTCGTGTGTGACCATTTGAGGAAAAAACAGTCGAGCAAGAAGTATGAAATTTGGATTTGTTTGTCTTGTTTGTTTTTCCTCCAACGTCTGGAAAAAAGAACATAGATAAGTAATTCTAATTGTGCAGGCTTACTCTGTTTGGTAGTCAGCGCAGTCTATTTGCAAAAAGTTAATTATCTGATAGGATAGGCAGTGGCAGCCACTAACACAGAAAGCCATTCGTTCATTCTGTTATCCACTAGGCAATGGAACGATTTATTAAATGGCAGTGCTGCAGCAAAATGGCCAATAGTTATCATGCTGGGGCTGCACAGACTTGAAAAGATGTTAAAAATGGCAGAAGTGATAAAGATTCTTTGGCCATGTCAGCTTACTGCCAATGTAATGACGTGTAAATACTAAAAGAACATGATTTTGTATGATTCTTGCGCGTTTATCACACATGTGATGTACACGTTACGTGAGATTGATAAGAAAATATTGGCATGACAGCACGTGCAGATGACAATCTCCAAAGCCAGCTTTCCACTACATGTAGCAGAAATCAAGAGATACGATGGGAAAAGTGGAATGGAAAATCAAATAAGCAACATATCCAACTGGCTGTATTCATGAGAGAATTACACTATGCTTGGGCCTGCTCTATTTCTTTAGAGCATAAACTTCACATAATTGTCTTTGCCCTCAACCACGGGGTGGAAAAGCTTGCCTCATATTTGTCTCTGCAGGAGCAGAGATGGATTATGTAGCAAATTATTCCAGGGATTCGACATTGTATATTTAAACAGACTCTAATTTTATGGATAAGTAGTGCCAAGCCATTTCAGATAGATGCCAGTTGTCAGGCCATAAGAAGTGACATTCCCTGCACTGTGTTTTCTCAGGCGCTTACAGGCAAACTAGCTCATGCTCCAGCAATCCTGCTAGATGACAACTGGCTTCCTTTCAACAGCTCAGATATCCTGCAAATGTTCCCAAGTTCAGCAGACCAGGTTACAGCTAAACTAAGCTTTTTTGGGAAAAGTAAACAGTGTTTTTCCACATCTACTGTACATCCAAACATCACATTCCACCAGTTTTCACATTCTAAAGTTCAGGGAATATTTCAGTAATCTTCTGGGAATAAAAATGATGAAAAATGATGAAGAACAAAAAACAAACAGCAATGGAAATGCAGTTTCCGAGAACCCGAAAAAGCTGAATCTCTCTGCGCACTTTTCTCTGCGACCAGCTGTAGTCAATGCTACCCACAAAACAAAAACTTATGACAAAGAATATGCAGGGGAGGTACCAAACAGTCACTTTAGGACCAAAGTGACCTTTCGCAGGCCACTAATTTTATGCAGCAGTGAAGTAAAGTATCGCATATAAAAGAGAGAAAGAAGATGGTAGTAATAGAAACATATTTAGGTTAAAAAAAACAAACAAAATTTAAAAAAAAAACACCTTTTGAAGCCAACGATGAGTGAGAGTAGCATAGAAACATTTTGAAAACTCTCAGTGACACTTACACTTTATCACAGTGGATATAGATACTGTTTGTTTATAATGCTGTCAGTTCACAATTTGTCAGCTTTGCGGTGGCCAAGTTAATGTGATTTTATTAAAGTCATAGTTTCACAAAAGCATTAATTACAAAAGAAATCAAATTATTTTTTTTGTGGTCAAAATCCTTCCTCTAAGCTGCTATATTTGATATACTTGCCAAAAATGCCACATAATTGTCACAATTAATTACATTTAAATTATTATTCTTATTGTTAGTCTTTTAATTACATTTTTAATTAGTTTGTTTAACATCAAATAAGTGACATGCAATACTGCAGGATAACACATTAGCTGTGTATTAGTGAGTTGTTTTTGTCAGCTACATATTATTAAAATGTCTCCAGCTAAACCGCATGTAGTAAATCTAAGTTGAGGTCTTTGAATTCTTAATTGCAACCCCCTGAAGAAAGCAGTTCAGCTCGTTTGTGTGGCTATGTCTTTGAAGAGCTACAGATGGGGAAACAAATGAGGGCGGGTGGTATCAGGGTCAGGCTGGCGGATGGGAGTTTTCACTTGGAAACAAACAGTGCAGTGACACCCCAGGAGCAAAAAAATAACAACCCTCGGGGGGCATAATTAAAATAATCCAGTGAAATTAAGTGCTTCTGATCACTTTTGAAAGACTCTTCCTTGATGTGTGTGGATGTGGGGATGATTCATCCAGACATGAGTAAAAGTGTAAAGAGGATGACTCTGTGTGTCTGTCTGTTTACAGTGTGTGGGTGTTACATGATACTTTAGCCACATTTTAAGGTGTATTCATTTTCATTATATTCATCAACCTGCTAGAAAAGGAAATGTTCCATAGTATCACACAGCTGGTGCCAAAATGTTTTTTTGAAAGTATGCTGTCTTCCATTGAAATCCTTTGTTTTTATGGTGATTAATCAAAATGCTTTAACCTTGTAAATATTTGAGTCACATTAGAGCTGAAATGAAAATGACTGGAGTGGTAAAATACACAACTTTGTTCAGGCTGGAGATTTGTCAAAACAAGTAAAGAAAACCAGCGATGGCTTATTGAAGTGCTATGTGAGAAGCAACTGACAGAAAGAAAAACCAGACAAAAGGGAGCTACATACTCAGAACTGGCAATATCTTCATGAAAATCTTAGTTGTGATGACATGTATGAGAAAAGTGGTTCTCAGAGAAATAGTGTTTCCATGAATGTTAGTTAGTGGAATATTGTGTCATGTTTTCTCAGAGGCTGGTTGGGAAAACGAGGGGTAGATTTTTAAAGACAAGGATCCTCCTCAGGGTGCAAGACAGTTGGGGACCAGAGATGTGGCCTTTGGGCTGATGGAGTTGATTACGTTTCTCTTCTTAGTCCTTTTCACCCTTTGCCAAACTGCGCCTCAGTTGACAGAGCGAGAGGGTACACAAAGGCGCAGGCCTCAAGTGCAAATGTTTGCCAGCAGTAATGGGCTCTAGTCCACTGGGCAAGTAAATGTGTGTGGTTCTTATGTGTGTATTAAGTGTATGTATGTTAGCATGTGGAATGTAATTAGAGATACTTGATAGACAATATTTAATGGTGTGTCTAGACAATGTGTTTGTGTATTTGTGAGGGCAGAGTGTCACACTGTTTATAAATTTGCCAGTTAAGGAGCAGAAATTTCTCTGAAAAAAAAAAAAAAATATAAAGACCTATCGATCTACAGTTCCTTGTTCACACTCGCCTGGATTATTCTAAAAGCACAACTCTGAGTAACGGCTGGGGCTATTGGCTTTTAATGTGGGGTAGTGAAACTGTAAGGGAGAGAGTAAAAAGCCAATGACATTGTCACAAAATGCCACAAGGTACAATGGTCCTCAGTAAGTCATGACTTCATCCGTTTTCTCACATAGATTGAAGGTTAAATAGTAAGCGGGCACATTGACTCGCGTGATTGTTGACTTCATGAATATTCTAGGAAATCTAGTGCACTTTGAGCTCATAAAGTGAACACAGCGTGACTGATTTTTCAACTTGAGGGGTGGTCAAACTGAGGGAGAGGTAGTTTGTTAAAGCGCTGAGCTCATAACATCAAATAAGTGTTCTTTGTAATGACATGAAATGTTATTTATCTAAATCATAACATGAATACAATTCAGATACATCAGATTAGTTTAGAAAGTTTTCTTTCTGTCTGTAATTAACAGTCAGAAGTTACAAACTCTACTCATAAATTACCTGGACTAGCACAGCCTTCGTCATGATACCTACGGTGGTAATAATAATGCAATATTAGTGTTATTAAAATGTAACTTACATAAATCCTGTGTAATGTGGTACATTTTACCATTGAGAAACCACTTGGAAAGTTAAAATAGTACAGAAAAAGCAGCATTATATGCTTCAGTGATTATTGTTTAACTTAAAGGGACTCTAACCTCCATCAGTGTGTTGGTAAATATTAGAAGAATTATGTTTACAGCAGAGTTCTCCTTGGTGTGTTTTTGGAGCAGATATACTTTCACTCTGCAGCATGTAAGGCGAGTCTGCTGTCATTAATCATTCCACAGGTGCAGGAGCATTGTCAGAACCCATACGTCCCTGTGCCACTTCAACCTGGGAGGAAAGTGGAATGGTAGAGAAGGGGGGGGGGGCACGTCCCTAAAAAACAATTTCCCTTCTCCCTCTTCTTCTACTCTGAATTTGTCAGGAGGGGGAACCAAGTCCAGATTAATTAGATTCTATTTTGTGGTCATCTTCGTTTTTCCCTCCTTCCATGACTCTTTTCTTTGTGTTGCCTACAGTCCTTACAGCCATCCTGGCACCATTTATCACGTTGCCATCTCGACAGTGCCTTCCCCCTTCCTTGCTGGGAAGCCATTAGAGCATCTCTGCATCGTGGCAGCCAGATTGCATTCCAGTCCCCGCTCGCGACATTTATCATCTTTTGTCCTAACTTTTTATCTGCCCCTGCCCTATGTGAAGCCCTATCTGCAATGCCCACTACAATGAAACACCAGGAGGTAAAGCTCAAGTAAATAACCTAATTAAACCTAGCAAACAGGGACAAAGGTGAAAAATGCACAAAAGGCCTTTGTGAGAATGCCAGTGGAGGAACACTCACAGATGGCAGTGAGGAAGTCGAAGCAGTGATGTGGCACAATGCCCGTACCACCTTCTCATCTCAGTATTTATAGTACTCCTAGTGGTGCTGTTGTTTTGCCCAAAGATGTCCTGTTTGCGTGATTTGGAACAACACAGTATAATGGTTTATCTTTATTCTGACAAAGATCTGATTGCACATCAAGAAATGAGCAATGTAAGAAAAGAAATAGTCCTGTAAGACAGGGAAATATCTCTGTGATTAGACCCAAACATTGAATAATGGATCCTAAGAGAAAATCTGTCCTTCCTTCTTACTCCCATACACTCCTTTCTAATTCTTAGGCAAAAGTCAAGCCAACTCTGATTGGTCTCATTAGGGACAAAATGAAGAATGGCAAGTGTCATAATTATCGGCACAGTGCTGCAAACAGTATCGAGTAGATACAGCAAAATGTCAGGAGGCCATTAGCGGACAATTATTAATCCATATCAAGCTGGGGTGGACAATTTAATTATCACCTAATCAATACTTCCAGATCTTGTACAGATGTAGAGCAGTGACCGGGTGGATAGATCTGCTTTCTGAGAAGCCCTGTGTAGGAGAGAAGAGAAAAAAAGGGAGGCAGCTGGGAACAGTAGCAGGGCTGCAGTAAACAGGAATGTTTTTTTGTTTTTTGTTTTTTTTTTTTGCATACATGACCAAGGGCACACGCTACAGCTTCCTGAAGTGATGGACACTGGCTCCACTGTACCTGAATACATTAGGGAAAAAAACAGAACTAGATACTGTGTGTCAAAAACGTTCCTCTCTCCTTCTCCTTTTCTAGGGCCCCCGGAGTGGTTTGGATGGTCTACAAGTTTAAGTGCCAATGTGTGGCCACTTTGACTTTGATTTTTGCTCATTAACTGACTCAAACCCAAATGTTTTGCTCTTGTTATAAAGCTGTTACCACAAGCGACCTTGACCAAAGATATGACACTGTGTTCATTACAGCCCGGTGCTACTCGAGCTTTGCCATTTTCTGGCAAGGCTCAAAAAGCCAATGCATGATGCAGGAGTGGTGCACTGATGAAATGGGGCTATGAATCATAAAAAGCATGCCGTTATTTGTGTAGCTTTTATTAACTATTTGCTGTGATATTCTATCATTGGCAGTAATATTGCTTACTTTCTGTTGGTACTCTCTCTGTTCTCAGTGCAGCCTGAATAATTACTCTCATTGTACCTGAAACAAACTATCTCAAATAATGTCAGTCAAGCTTTTGTGCCAGTGATGAAACAAAATGAATGCTGTGTAACAGGCCCTTGTGGATTTCAAAGACACCACACAATGAGGCATGGCAAAACAAAAGTGGCTGTCTTCCACGAGATAGCAGTCATCTTGAGATAAGAATACCCTCTCATGGTTCTGTTTTGCTTTTTTTGTTTGCTATTATTGTGACTCCCATCTCCATCCCCGACTCGCTTTAGTCACTATGCAGCCAATTGATTATTACTAAGTCGCCTGGACCTGTGTTATTTTCACTGCTTATTGCCTTACTGTCTGTTGCAATGGATTACAATTTTAATGTAAGATTGCATTTTCAGCTCACTTTTTTCTCACTCAGAACACAGAATAAAGCTGCATTATTCTTCCATTTTCCCCTATAATGCTTCAGTTTCCATTTGCTATAATAATAGTAATAATGATGATAGTGAAACCACCAGCCAACAGTACAACAACCAAAGTGCTTCCCGTTGTGCAAACAAATAAAAACTCACTTAATTAACATAGCCTTGCAATGTTGACTCCCAGCTTTTATAGAAGTTGGCTGAAGTTAAATTTAATGACTAATACTTTCTAGATAAAAGTTGACTTTTTTCATCGTGTGTGACAAGAGACTTGAAATAAGATCAAAATGTGACATTCAATCCAAACTGCAATATCTTTAATCTGTTTACCTTTGACTTTCATTAGCAAATTTCAGATTGTTAAAAAAAGGGTTTAGATCATTTCATAAGATGTCAGGAACCTAATCATATCTGTAGGATTAAAGTTGTAGACTCCGGGATTACTTTTTGGAAATTATCTTTGAGCTCTGCAAAAAAAAAAAAAAAAGAAAAAAGTTGTGACTAAGCAGCGAAGAAACATAAAAGAAATCCCTGTAACCCATATTAGCTTTCCCTTTCCTTTACTCTTATCACCTCATCTGCTTTGAAAGCCTTTAAAAGTCAATCCATCCATTCTTTTAGTTAATCTCCATCAAAACTCTTTCTCTCTCGTCTTTCACTTTCTTTTCAGCGTACCTACCCCTAATCTGTCAGTGTGCCATGGCATTTTGAGATTCCAGGTCCGTGGCAGTTTAAACACTGAGTGTTGGTCATGTTTTAATTCTGTTTGTAATTGTAATTTATTTTCAAGGTGACCATCCTCTGTGGAAACAATGTTGTTTCATTTGTATACTGTACATATAGCACATTACTGAGGCAGACTTCACAGAGCATAGTTATTTTT
This sequence comes from Toxotes lorentzi, assembly GCA_037833715.1. Taxonomy (NCBI): domain Eukaryota; kingdom Metazoa; phylum Chordata; class Actinopteri; family Toxotidae; genus Toxotes; species Toxotes lorentzi. Next base: position 7,226,275 of record JBBMJY010000016.1, on the reverse strand, counting down.
AGCATAGGTCAAAGTGGATTTTCCAGACCATCTGATCAGGGGAGCTCTTTGGCTGTAATGGAGAATGAAAGCATATTATTACAGATATGCCATATTGTCCATCTCTTGGTTCCATTAGGTGTTCATTACGTGTGTGGAAAACACAAGACTGTTTTTATACATGTTTAATTCTCAGACTATGAATGTGAATACAACCGCGCTTTGCCACTATAGCATATACATACATACTGTGAGTCTGATGACTTTGCACATATCAGATACTGTATTTGGGTGTGTGTACAATAAATGCAAGTGTGTGCACACTACCACACATGCAAAACTACATTAAATTGGCATCTAAATAATTTAAATGTATTATCATTATTTAATGTTCTATGTGCATTTCAAAGCAAGAAAAAAATGCTTCAGAATGAGATTTGAGACAAACCTGTATTTGATGCTGAATGAAAGCAGTTTGCATTACCAGTAGTCATCCAAACACTTACAAGCATCTCATGTAATCATGTTTAACCAGGCCGTTCAGTCGCCCTTTGCTACCTGTTAACTGAGAAATGTCTCCTGGGCGTTTCCATTCTCCTCCCACAGGAGTTGGCCTAATTTGACCGAAGGCACAAATAAGGCTGTCGCTGTGGGACTTAATGGCAAAACTACAGCTTATCCTTTCCGTGGACATCTCTCCTTGAATAATCACAACAGGGGAAAAGCGCAGCCAATTAAATTGTGCCGTGTAATGAGAGGCAACAGATCATGCGGTGTGAAATTTCTGTCTTAGCCAGGCAGTGGCAGGAAGGAGAGTGAGGGAATGAAAAGGAATCTCTGCGAGACTCTCTGATCATGTGTTATTTTCCCCCCTCTCTGAGGGACATGAGGAGGAGACTAGGAAAATCTTATTTGGAAGGTGTACTTAAAGAAATCCATGTAGGCATAAATCCTGACATCATCAAGTCTGCTCAGTGGCCTTCTCCCCTCCTCCGTGAGGGGGGATGGGGGGGGGGGGAAAGAGGGGTGGGAGGGGGAGGGGGGGAGGGGGGGGGGGGGGGGGGGGGGGGGGGGGGGGGGGAGGGGGTGTGTGCAGTGG
>JBBMJY010000016.1:7142003-7225097 GCA_037833715.1 Toxotes lorentzi | reverse complement strand
TTTGTTTGGAAGGTGGACTTAAAAAAAGCCAGGGGGGCAGAAAGCCTGAAAGTATCAAGGTTGTTCAGTGGTCTTCTCCCCTCCTCCCTCACGCCCCCCCCCCCCCCCCCCCCATATGCGGTCTCTTATACTAACTATCAGACTGAGGGAGAGATAAAAGTGGGGAGATGAGTGGAACAACAGATGACTGCATCGGGAGGGAATGTGATCGAGCTTAAGAGGACTCAAATTTGGTGAAGAAATATGTTGGATAATGCGTGTTCACCTTCACGGGACCCTTAATATTCGGAGGGAGGGAGGAAAACCAGATAATATCTTACCTTTCGAGGCAAATGACCACTCTGAATTCCACTGTCTTATTACCTCTCGTACATTAATAATCTGCACTTAACTTGAAAATATCCTTCATCATGACTCAAGCGATGGAGGGGATTGTGGGAATTAATTAGTTGATGAGTGAATGATGAATGACGTGAAAGAAGGCACCAAGGGAGTATTAAGGCTAAGGAGAAACAGACTGTTAATGGATGTTATGATGGATGCTATATAAACTCCTCGTAAATGTCCAGGGAAGCTTAAGTAACTGTGTGTGTATGTGTGAGAATGCATATTCCATTTTCCATGGTGCGATGGGATGTGCACTTAGAGAGCTGTACCATTAGAAACAAGGGCTTGGCTCAGTTTCAACTGGAAAAGCCTATGGGTCTGGCTGTGGTGTGAGAGCACTTTCACCTCTCAATGAAGGCTTTCATTCTCATTTGCCTTAACTAATAAACCACAGTAAAGCTGTGTGTCACAATAAATCTCAGCTCCTCAAATGGCATGACTCACTTGATGGTGCAGAGGAGCCAAAGAGGGAGTGAGCACAAGTCACAGAGAGTGTGTGAATAAGTACGCAAGTGAGTGAGTTAATGAGTGAGTAAACAAACAAACAAGCGAGAGGGCGGAGTGACAGAGAAGAGTGACAGATGTAGTGTGTGAGGGAATATTAGGTGAGAAAGACGGCTCTCCGAAGACGGACTTTGAGCACGCACTCCATCACTCTTCCGAATGTAAATCAGCTGTGACAAGAGGAGCTTAGCGTGTAAAGATTCCCAATCGGCATCAAGTATTGGAGAGTGCTGTAGGTAAGAAGGTGGGGATGTAAGCTTTCTGGCTGGGACTGAGAGATTGCCCTGAGGCACTCCATGGAGATGAATGAGTTAGACCATTAACCCCACCGCAGAATCTCAACATACCCCACAGGCACACAAATGTGCTGCACCGAGATCAGTGCAATGTGTCGCACTCTTAAGACCCCTGGTGTGAGACCAAAGCTCCGGCCCAGGGCCAGGTGTTAAGCACACATGCACACATGCACAACCACACACACACACATAGATACATAAATTTGAAGGCAGAGAGAATTCAAAAGCGCTTTTATAATCCAATGGTTGTGTACTATAGAAGTGAACGCACTCCCTCCACACGCACAGAGCAGGGAGGTCAGAGTTTGCGTTCAGCAGTATCCAGGTGGCTCTTATGTTTTCAGGAACATAATTAATTAATAGAATAAGTTATGCAGGCTCAAACTGTGCGTCTGCCTCTTGGCTTTCAATGGTTTTACCAGTTTAGCATATGGTCCTTCGGCTCCTACTGTATCATCGTAAATGTGACATGCTTAAGATATATGTTTCAAAACCACACAGTGTTGATATTCGCTGAAACTGTAATCACGGGTCTGCTTTACTCGTGCAAAATTGATTAATAAGCCATGAAGGTATTTCAGGCAAAGTCATGCTTTAGCCAAACCTGCATTAAAGGACCATTTATTCTGGGATACCTGTGTGCAGAATGTGCTTAATGAGTCAATTCAGAGTCGGGAGATAAATCAGCCTCCACTGCTAGAATCCACTAATGCAAAAAAAGGCAAACAGATAATCTCCACCACTTGCAGGATGTTTGGTCGTGAACATAATGGATGATAACCATAAACATGGTGCCATTTTGACTTGTATTTTTGCATTTAAAAGAATTTAATGTGATTTGTGTTGTGAGTATCTTCAATCATACTGTCATCTGCTTTGACCCTCCAGTCTATTTTTGTATCTTCCCTCTCTTAGCTACATACATGTGTAGATGATATGTACCCTCGCTCTTCATTCAACACTGCGGTAAAAACATCATCTGTGCAGCGAACACTGATGTATTTCAGTCTTGACTGGTCCAGTAATCCCATTGCTGCAGCTACAGCATCAATCTATTAATTGCACTGTCACTGTGGCAATGTCACGAAACACCTGAATTGTTATACAGTTCACTGGCATAGCACATAAAGGGTGATCAGATTTAGTACATATGCCAGCAAGGCCAGAATCATGCCAAGTATAAGCCCAGCAGATGCAAAACAGCTGGCATTGTGCTCAGCTCACTGGCTGATCCCAGCTTCAAAGGCATGCTACAAGGTACCCTTTGTGTGAGAGTGTGCATTTGTGAGAGAGAGAGAGACTGAGAGAGAGTATAGAAGCCTGGTCTGGTGCACTGTGTTAACATGGCTCTCTGTTGTTTTATTTTTTGGTGCTTTAAATACTCAAACGACAGATAAGGAGGTGCCAGGCTGACTGAAATCCATACCATTTTACAGTTTGATAGACCCAGTCATTTCATTTCGAGGAATTCAAGTATATGGATTTTCAGTAAGGGATTCAGGGAATTTGTTGTTTGTCACTCCAGTGGATTTACAATTTGGCTTATATGGTGCTTTTGTCTTGTCAATATTTCCACTCTGAGACACGAATGGTACAGAATGGTTAAATTGCCTCGCCATTTTCAAGTCAATGTGTCTCTTGGAGACATAAGTGCACTTAGATATAGCATTACTGGGGCTTTCCTTTAATTACCTGCATCTGGGTCTGTACAACATCTCCATATTGTGTGTGATTATCTGCCTTTCTTGAGAGTGGGAGGGTCAGGAGTGTGATGAAAATTGCTCAGCTTTTGTGTGATTCTGTGGCCTAAGTGCAAGGCAAAATGACTGCAATCCATAGATGAAGCTAATGGCCTTAAATAATACACTTGGGTGTAGTTGCTGGAGAAATTGGCATTCATGGAGTTAATCACGGGCTTGATACAACCTTTAAACATAATTATGTTTAAAGGTTGTATCAGGCCCGTGATTGTTGTAGGGCTGGGCGATTAATTGAAATTCGATTGCGATTTCGATTTTGGCTTCCCACGATTATGAAAAAAAGATAACTGACATAAAACCATCATTGTGCCATATGCCTTGCTCCCGTGTTGCTCTCATTCTGTCCTGTGACGTAAATGTAGCAGCGCACCCTACCGGTGTGCTGCACCTCGCCCCCAAACACAAACAGTAGTTTACTTTCAGCACGTTTTGAGAGAGAGGGGGGAGCAGCTAATTTAGCAACCTGGGAAGAATGGCAGAAGAAAGGCTGCCTTTGAGTGAAGAGAAAGGGAAGCGAAATTCCGTAATTTGGAACCACTTTGGTTTTGAACAGACGTGGAAAAAACTCAAATTCGTTGTAAGGTTTGTTACATGTTATTTATATATTTTTTCACTTTGTTTTAATTCATTTTTGTCAGTTTAGCTGTAATTAGTCATTGTGTTAAAAATCATAATCATAATAATCGTGATTAGGATTTTTGCCATAATCGAGCAGCCCTACATTGTTGACAAGGAGTTGGTTCAGGCATTTTCCGCCAAAGAAAATGATAATGACTTCTTACTCATTTCGTTCAACCTGCGAGCGAGAACCTTCTTGCACGGCACTGATAACATTGTTTTATCTCAGATTCACAGTCTTGTCACAAGGTCTTCATCCAAACAACTAGATGGTAATTAAGTGCTGGCACATTCAGACAAGTTGTGTTAATAAATAAGTGAAAATAAATGTGTTTTCACCACATTTATTTGAAGTGTGAACATGATGCGTGCTCTCTCCTCTCAGTAGATGCTGATGCTGGTTTTAAAGATGTACTGTACTAAGACGCATTTTGAAATGAACGAGTGGAGCCAACAATGAGATTTCCACTTGAGCAGTGTCCGGCAGAATGATAAACGAGGTGGTAGACTGAAGGGGGGGGGGCATTGCAGTGATTTAAAGTTGGATCAAAACAGCTACAAGTTCTGTTCACCTCTTGCTTTAATACTGTTTTCTGTGGATACATAAACACGCAAGCTTTCTGTGTTGATTTGTGTGTCTAATTCAGTGTCTACCAGGCAGTGTGTGGGGTGGCGAATGTAGGCTGCAGCTCTTACGAGTACATAGTGTGCGTTCATACGTGTGCATGTACCCGAATTAGTGTGTGTGCCCGTGGTTCGTCGCTTAGCACTGTGTGGGTACGAGTCTAAAAGGGAATGGAATAGACTCAATTTAAATCAAATTAGCATGCAGGCAAATTAAGCAGAGGGATTTAATTTGAGCTGTTGTAAAAATGCTAATTCCAGTACAGCCCGGAAGCTCATATGCAAATACAACACTATTTTACAATAATTCATATTAGGCCAGGCATGCATAAAACACACATATTACAGCCTGATGTCATCTGGGGAATAGATTATCGTTAGCTTTTGCACTTGCTACAAGGCGATCCTGTTTTGGACGTATGTGTGTGCACATGCATGTATTTGGGACTTCTACGTTTATCTGTATGTATCAGCATTGTAGCTGCTTTATATCATTTCATGATAACATTGTATTCATAAGATTGGCAGTGTGTCTTAATGTGTGTGCATGCATATGTATACTTGTCCATCCCAACATGCGTCTCCCAGATTTTTTGGCACGTGCTGAAACTGAAGTTTCTGATGATTTGCATTCTGCTGACAACATATTAGATCCAATTGGCAGAAGCTGTTGGATTGTTACTACAGTGCTGCAAACTAAATCAGTCCTTATAGAGCAATACATACTCTTCATAAATGTGTAACCTGCCTCTGCATATCTTACAGTGAACAAATCTGGTTCCTCCCCAATAAAAGTTCAATTTTATCTCAGTGAAAGAGGAGGGGAAAAAAAAACTCCTCTGATGATTTAACAAACATTAAAACGTGACATGTATCTTTACGTTGCTTTACAATGCGAGTAATTTTGCCCCCACCCTACCTAATTTTATAATTTCATACTGCAGTGGCTCAAAAAAGTAAAAAATAAAAAAAAATAAAGTGCTGCATCAGTAGATGATTTTCTGTTTTTTTTATCTCCTGTGAGCAAGTGCATATGTGTGCATGCTTCTGTTTACACAACTGCCTGTAAATAAGCATAAGTGAGAGAAATTAGGTTTGGGTGTTAACATGTTTGGAGAGGCTGGACGAGCCTGTCTATACACATTTGACATGTTAAAGAGGAACGTGTTGGCTCGTTGAGACTTGCCACGCCATCCGCCAGCAATGGGAGGAATCAATTAAAATACTATTAAGCCCAGGGTTTGACATGGTCCAGCACAGCATGTGGTAATGCAGGCGTAAAAGTGCATGGGTGTTTGTAAACTGGATTTCCCTATAGATTTAACTCAGCATATTGTCAATCAGCATATTTTTTTCAACTGTATTTTTGATATGAATTTGTTCATTCAGGGGAAAAAAAAACATCCCACAACTGTCAGCAATTTTCACTTTTGCAGTTTAGCCACTTCTGGTAATGTAGCAGTCATTATGGGCTGATGTTTGTATACTATAGCTCAATCACAAAATGAAGCCTGTGGGAAACTTTTAAGTCACACGCATTGTGAGCCGCATTCAAACACCGGGTTTGTTTTTGCTTCGTATCAGTGTCTGGCTTGTGAAACAAACAATCTATTGAGTTAATGAACAGCCAAGTTATTTAATGCTGATATCCACAGCAGAGTTTTAGCCTGCTTCATCCCTGCCCAGGTGGAGATTTTAAATGCTTCCAGGGCTCCTCTCATTCTCCCGACATTTCCTTTTTTGCATTTCTGTTCAGCAAAAGACACAGAGGAATTGTTTGTTGCCTCCCTGCTCTTCCTGTCTCGAGCCCTGTCCCCTTGGCTCACCGGGGACAATTATGCCCCTCTTTCAAGCTATTGCCAAGCTCAATTTGCCACACAAATTAAATGGGCCACATTTGTAGAGCGAGGGGGACAGGGTGAAGGAGAAAACGAGAGAGAGCACAGAGAGAGAAGGCCAAAGACAAAACAATGATAGAGAGAAAACAAACCAGCAGACCAAACAGAGAAACACGGCTACACAATCCTTTAAAGTGATTTTTGAATCCTCTGTGTTCCTCCCGGGTACATACAGGTCTCATTTGGACACATTTGCAGAATGAACACATTTGGTAGCACTCCAATTAACACACTGACAGAAATGTGTGTTTATTAGGGGGCCTGATTGGCATTTTTCTTGAGAGGGGGCTGCAGTGTCCACTGTGTGGGGTAGCAAGTAGGACTGGCTCTGAGGATCGTGCCATCTGTTGAGCAGGCCGACTCAGCCATTTTCTGCTTTCGCATGTCTCATATCCTCCACCATATCCACAGCCGGAGGCTAGCTCACACCCAAATAGATCCAGAGCACCAACAGAGGGCAGCTTTCACTTCGGTAATGCAGTCAGATTTTGGTGCTGAGGGGTTATTCTGGAGCGGACAAAATTGAGTGTAGGTCTTTTTGGTCCTCAATGCACACCACAGATGGGGAGAGAGCCCCTGAGTGTCTAGGCTGCTTATGCATATGCAGCGGCACAGTAGAGGAAATTAAGGAGCTTCTGAGTTGCTGGAAGGGGCTATTGCACTGCTTCCAAACAGCAAGGGGAGAAGGTGGGGAGAAGACAAAGATGCAGGCGGAAAAGCAGTAGAAAGAAAAAGCCCAAATAAGAAATGAGGAGAAAATTGGCAAGAGAGTGATTAGCAAGAAAAACAATAGAAGGGAGTTGGGAAGAGGAGGAACAAACACATGCTTGTGGGAGATCAGGTAGCGCAGGAACAGAATGGAGCAAAGATAAATCCCAGGGCTCATGGGCCCATGAGCCCATGTGTGAGGCCTAAAGTGGTTCTGGCTATGAACAGGCACTTGCCCTCATACCTCAGTCACAGGCAGGACGCACACCTCCATCCCCGTGACCTCCCTGACTCCCACACACCCCCTCAGTCATTAACAGACAGCCACTGTGGCTACCTCACGGTGAGTTTGTTTTGGCTTTGAAATGATGACCCAGCACAGCTGTCTGAGGAGGGTATGGGGTAGCAGCAGCTGCTAACAGCCAGACAGCTAAAGGAAGGAAACTAATGGGGGGTTTTGGGGGGATGGTGAGCGCAGAGGCGTCGAGACTTGGGGGCTGCTGACTGCACTTGTGTAGGTCTCTGTTACATTTGTGCTCAAATGTGACTGTGGAATGTGTTGACACGCGAGTGTGAAAGTTTTGCCAAGACAGTTGTCTGAGGGAAGGCTTTTGGCAATAGTATGTTTTGTTTTTTTTTTCTCATCAGTTGCTGTTATGTAAATTCACACTAGACTGTGGAAGATGGGAGTTTCTGAGGAGATAGCTACTAAAGAGCCCCCTCAATGCTAACGTTTATCGACTGTTAATGCCGTTTTGGGAAGGTCCCGTAATTAAATTGTGTCAATAAATCCTGGAGCCGCACATAAAACGGGGGATAAACGGAGAATACGTTTCTCCATTTGCCTCTCCCCCGCTGTGAGACATATGTGGCGGCAGGCAGAGACGAAAAATAAAACACATTTGAACAGATTGCAGGGAACATTTCTCAAGCACAAAGTTGAAAATCTCACCCATCAATTTCACTTTGCGTGGCTCCGTTGTATATGACCTTGGGTGAATGATCCCTTCATTCAGAGATATCCAGCTGAACTGAGGGGATTTCAGTCGGTGCAAAGGGAGCAATAAAACTTTTATTCATCCCTCTGTGACTCCAGAGGCTAATGATTCATGGATCTTAGTGTAAAAAAAAAAAGGGAGGGTGGAGGAGGGGGGTGCTGTGATGCAGGACCAGAACTCAATGAGGTTTGAAAACTGTTGTCACACATCAATGGGCAGGTGTCTGATGTCAAGTAACTCAATTTCAATGACTTCTCATCATGAGATTCTTGGCTGAGGCCTGAGCATTTCTGGTTCACATGATGGTTTTTGCGGCAGGAAAAAAAAAGCAGTTGGAAAAATAGGGTCTTGAACACATTCATTTTCATGAGATGAAGAGATAGGTCACTGTATCATTGTTAAATATAGATGTGTGTGTGAATCTGCGCATGAGTGTATATGCACATCCCGACATGTATGTGTGGAAGACAGGAGCACAGAATGAAAAACACAAAATGATGCCACGCCATGAGTTTGACTGATACAGAATTTTAGATATAACTATTTTTTAAAGAAATTAGTATGTAAATTAAGTATTTTTAAAATGTTACATGAAAAAAAAATCTAAAACTATTATAAATATATTTAATACTTTAATAATCTGTGAGTGCCCATTTGGAAACTTGCACTTCGCAATTGACTAAGTAGTTTTGATTCATGCTTGTATGTACACATCAGACCAGCTCAGATCTTAGGTTTAACACAAAGAAACTTTCCCCCTTCAGCAGATGAACTTTAAAACAGTCTTCTGGTATGAAACTGTTTGAAATGGTCAAACATTCAAGTGAAGTAACAATAAGAAAAATATATTTTTGAGAAGAGGAAATTTGATATTTTTTTCATTCCGTGTCTAATACAGAATTTATATTTCCTCTCATAGTTTCATTCCTCACATAATGGGTTTTCAAAAGGATTTTTTTTTTCTGTTTAAATTCACTTATTATATAACTTTGATTTCTGCTGCTTGTGGTAATATCACCCCAGTGTATCAGCAGTCACATGACAGCACATACCAGCATGTGTGTTTCATCAAGAAGTGTTATGTATTTATTTAAGCTGCATGTGTGTTACATTATGTGTCTGATGGTCAGCGAGAAAATAGAAACAAAACCATTTCCACACTTGCAACACCGTCCCAATGCAGCAGGGGACAAAACTTGAGGCCTATGTGAAAGCCAACGGTCCACTTACTTTGAGCGTCGGCGAGGTGGAGGAGCAGACCCAGGACAAGCAGCAACGGCAGCAGCAGCGTGGGTCTGGCTCTGTGCATGGTGGGACAGCTTGGCACCAGCATGCTTTGGCAGCCTCGGTGGCACTGGCTCACAGAGCCCTGTGAGTCAGTCTGGTCTGATTTCTCAGATGCAGGGTATTCACAGCCTATGCAAGGCAAGGAGGGATAGGAAGGGGAGAGAGAGAAGGAGGGAGGGAGGAAAAAGAGAGAGAGGGACTGAATGAAACAAAGCTGTTTGGCTCCACGGGTTTTATCTATCCCTGCACATTTCTGACATACCCCCACACAGCCCCGGCTGGAGCTGACAGAGGATAGGAAGAGGCTGATGTGCTCACGGGGTATGTTCTGACAGTTCTCTAAATGGAATAGTCACTTCACACAATGTGTGTGCACGTGTGCATGAGAGGGAAAGAGATAGAGAGTGCGAGAGAGAGAGAGAGCGAGAGAGAGAGAGAGGGAGAAACGACACAGATGAAAGTGTGAACTAATAAGATTTTGTCTTCACAGCTTTGGTCGCGAGCACCAATTAAATGTGCTGCATAATAAGAGAACATTTTAAGTCCTCTTCAGATCAGTGTTGATATCTGTTTCACATAAGGAACGACTCTGTTGCATGTAGGAATAGTCAGGAAATACAGGGAACATTCATACATGCTGAAAGCTAGTTCTTCAGTTGGCAGTTAAAGTAAATTTGGCCACTGAGACTCTCTTGAGTCTGTTTCTTTAAAGTACAATACAAGATATAAATGCTGTCTTCATTCAATAAACCAATTCATCTGAAGCACATATTTATGCTTCTTACACCACATTTAATCCACAGTAGATGCTTTAATAGCTCTAAGTGCCTACACAGAGTAATGGAGTTGCTTAGCTTCAGCTCACACAAATACACACACACACAGACATGCACAAACATTCCTCTTTTATCCAGCACTGCTCAAACAACAAATAAAATCCATAAGACAGAGTGGCCAAGCGTTGCCATTCATGTGTCAACCATTTATTGAAGCGGCCACTACATAGCTGTGAAAATCAATGTGATACAGTGAGCTAGTATTAGCTGCAGACTGGCTCTATCCCTTGTCATCCATTTGCTTAAGCCAGAGCTTGATCCTTAGTGATGGATGCTCTGCAGTAGTCTTCGGCTCGCAACACAGCTCCGAGCTAATCCAAGTGTGTGTGAGCTTTGGTGACGTACTGTACTGTGCTGCTGCTTAGCGTGCTAGCAAGTTTGCCTGCATTGTTCTACAGGACGCTGTTGTTTCAGCTGTGGTGACTGGTTGAGGCAGACCCGTGCATGGTTTGTGTGTCATGACATTTCAGCTACTTTATGTAGCATGAGGCCAAACACACCACATGCCAGATCTCTTTAAGTTTTGGAGTTCTGGAGTTTTAGTAACTGTCAGTTCAGGAGGCAGCAACTGTGCATATAAATGCTTTTGCCAGAAATAATATTTATTGGACTGTTTATCTGCAGATTTGACCGCCACCCACTAAAAGCAAAAAAAAAAAAAAAAGAAAAACAAGCCCCCCTAAGCCCAATCAGTAGGCCCGATGATGACAAAGTACCTCATTTCCCTGTTACCAATCATCCTCTTTCTCGCTCCCAGCTCTCCCTCTTTCATTTCTGTGGGCTGTAAATGGCAGAAAAGACGGGAAGATAGCGCACCTGTCACACTTGATTTGTGTTGGGGGGAGATAGACACGACTACCTGTCTCCAAGCGCCGCGGGGCTAGCAGCAAGCGCCAGAGCGGGGGACGTGTGGCGAAGGGAATCAATTTGAGGCAATCTCATCCCCCGCTCACACCACCTCCAACATACACGCGCGCTTCTTACAAACACAGATGCGTATACATATACATACACTTGAGCACACTAGACAGATATTAGATATTTTCACATTAGTTGTGTTTGTAGCGACTGTGAATTTGATTAGAATCAACTGGACTGAAAAAGCCTGAGCAGGATGTGAAGGGATAAAAACGCACTGTGATCCATACGTGGTGCAGGTACGGCTGTTTGTCTCCTCCGGTTATTGTTTTACGCATCTACCCCTCCAAATCTAAGTGATAGCCTTTGAGTTAATTAATGAAGTGTGAATTTCCATAATGACATGACATTAGCCAGCACACAAGGAACAGTACTCAGCAGCCCTCCCCCTTTCTATTCACAGCCCTCATGCGCACACACCCATTCACACACACACATGCACACACAGAAGCTGATAGAGGCAAACAAAACCATCTGTATGTTGTGTAACCACCAGCGAGACAACCAAGAGGCTGTGCCATGTGTGTAAATACAAGGAGAAGCTAATGTAAGCCCCACTAAAATACCCCTCCCAAAACCTTGATTTATACCAAAAATGAAAACAATTTTATTTGGTGTTGATTTGTGGTATTCGTTTTTACAAGTCAACTGCACCACAAAGTCCTTCCTGATGTGGCGGGGGTGAGGGAACCACCTGCCAGAACTGGCAGAAAGGCAGCAGTTTGTCAACGGCATTTTTATCTGGCAATGTATTTAGCCTAAATACTGTAGCTTTTTTGAATGAAAGCTTGTGCACATACATGTGTAATTACATGTATGAGCATGTACGTGAATTCAAACGACCCTTTCCATTTCCATTAGTCCATACAAAAAGACTCCCTCAAAGGCCGGACCACCTTAGCCTGTTTTATCCTCAACATGGCCATTTTGCGTTGTACTCTGCGCCTTCACTTTCATACATTTGGTGGCACTGATGCTTTCCATTGAACATTTATTACAATAGAAAGAAAAAACAATCTTGTCTTTCTTCCTGAGCCCCCGGCGGTATTATTGTGTTCCCATTCAGTGGTGCTTCATTGAAAGGATTTTGCTGCTGATAGCAATCATGCATTATTAAACAAAGCCTGACAACATGCACAATGTTAATTAGAAAAGGGGGGAGTGTGTGGCAAGAAAAAGAAAGGGGCTGTTGAGCTGTCTACTCTCTCTCCTTCCCATGATCCTTATCAGAAAGAGAAGGAGGGAGGGATGTTTATATTCTCCATAATGGCTGGTCTCTATTCTCATTTGAGCGTGTGTGTTTGGTATTCGGGTTTCGGCTATTTAGATGAGCAATATTATTAAAGGAAAAAAACAAAAGAAATCAGTCATATTTATCTTATATTCCAGCCATACCGCAGTGAACTTGTTATGGGAAAGAATGCAGGCGGAATAGTTATGAGCTCTCCAAAGCAGCAGGTTCACAACATCAGCTTCACGACAGTTGTGTCTTTCCATCTTCCCTCACATGCCGTAATATTCTGGCAAACCGAGCACAAACCAATGGGAACCAAATGCTGACATGAGAATGCTACCGATGGTGCCATTTTTAACAAATTCAACATGGGTTGGAGCATAGTGGTTCTACCACATGACGCTCATCCTTCGTGCAAGTTGACTAATTTCACTGCGGCCAGCTCCAGGGAATTTTTAAATGGGGTGTTTTTAATTTCAGGCTCATGCACAAACTGAATTGAACTTCAAGGAAATAGTGGAGTTACGGTATGTTATCCTAACAGACCAAAGCAGCCACAAAAATGCCACCAAATCTATTAAGGCTGATCCCTCTGTAATTAGCCCAACACATGCAAGGACAAAGCACGGCAAAACTACTGAGGATGTGATCCGTACTGCGTTGTGTTATAAAAAGCTGTAGTATCATGCCCAGCCAGGCAGAGCAAATAAGAATTTGATTCGTTTTATGAGGCAGGACTTTGTATTTCCCTCTGGACCAGCAGACTTAAAGAATGCAGTAATTACCCCCCACATGCACACTTTGAAAATACAGCTATATGCAGGGTTATAGCACCGAGCATGCACGGTAGACTGCTATGCTAGTACTGCAATGATCTCTGTGATCCCTCTTTTTGATTTTGCCCTGATGCTGAGAGAGACAGCGCCTGCTCTAGAAAGAGCTTCTGAAGCCTAGCTCTCATTGTGAAGTTAAGTAGCAGTGAGTGGGACACAAGGGGGACAGGATTCAGGGCTGCAGCTGATGCAAATTCCACCAACTTACATTTGCTGTTGACAGAACATGTAATTAAACTGTTCTCCATCAAAACACCCTGATGAAAGCATCATAGTAGACGTTTGGGGAATAAAGCATCCAGTGTTGGAGAAGAGTCATCCAACATTTTTATATTTGATGAGAATGTATTGTGGGCCTTATAATATTTATTTTTTTTACCTAAATTATAATTTAAACATTAGTTTAAATTGAGACAGCAGTATCATTCTGAAAGTGTTTTATTGTTTGCCTTTGTTGTTATATGTATCTTTCTTTGCTGTATTTTAGTGGCAGGCCTCAACCTCAAGGTCAAAGGGCATGTAAAAGGGCATAGTTTGCTCTGCACAAGCATTTCTCCTCATCCAGCACCACTGAGAGCAGCCTGTGACAGGCACCCACTCATGGTGCCCTCAGTATCATATGACCAGATTTATAAAATAAGCTCATCAAAGGCAAAGTTCTCCACCCATGTATACCTACACCCACGATTTCCTTTTTAAATCCCCACTTCCTTATCAAGAGAGGTTAAGTTTGGGTTAAGTCACCATGTGTTTGGCATGCTAGTTTCAGCCGTCTCTTCTTTTTCCTGTTACTCTTTCTTTAACGCCACAGTTTAAAGTCTCTCTTCACTACTTAAAGTCCCTTTCTTGTGTGTAGTTTTTTTGTAACCGCTCTTCCCTTGTGTTTTTATCTTGTCTATTTTTCCTCTGTTTTTTTTCCCCATACCGCTACTTGCTTCTTCTGCCTGCAATGGTGTGATTTAAGACCGAGTGACAAGGCCGTTTCTCACACATCGCTCCCGATCAACCGGCATGTGTAATACCATCCCTCAAGCTAAGCTAAGCTATGCCCTCAAGTGCAGCCTCCACATGAAAGACCCTGACAACCGCACATCAGAGGAGTTTATTTTCTATACTTTATTATATTTATTTATTTACTCTTTTCCCCTCCCTTCTTGCCACCCCTGACCTCCCTCAAACAAGCCTCCCACGGTCATAAACTATCCTTTGGGTGGTGCTGCCTGACTTTTCTTTTTGAGAAAGTCAGGGTTTATAGTTCTGCCTGCAAGCCTGACTAATTTCTTGACAAGCAAATGCTGTCAATACTGTAGCTGATGTCTTTGGTTGTATCTTGTTTTCTTATGAATGAATCATCCAACATGAAACGCACAGCAGGAAGCTAATTGGGTTTGATGACATTTGTCTGTCTAATAATTGGTTTTAAAGCACCTGCTGTGGCTTTAGGACAAGGAAGCTATCACAGTCCCATCTCAATTGTGTGTCCGTTGTAAATTAGTACCAGGAGATTTCAAAGCTGTTTCTCCGTTTTTTTTGTTGGCAAAATGAACCAGACTTTGAAATGTCACACCACAAACAGTGTAAAATAACATTTATTCACCTAGTTTGTGAATGAAATTATTAATCAAATGATATTGTTGGGCCTTTTCTGTGATAATTTCCCCTCTGGCGCAAATACTGTCTACAGCAAATAAAGGTTACACAGCTTTATAGAGCATAAACCTCTGTAAAAACAACTTTGTATGGAAAAAACACAGGTCAAGGAGAATGTGTTTCAATTTGAAAACTGTTACCTTGTTTGGGTGCAAAGAGCAAGGTTGTGTCCTCATGAGAATTCAGCCCACCCAAACTGACCTTGAGCATACACTTCAGTAACTAAAATGACCACGTAGCACCAGCTCACGAATACTCCTCCTCCTCTCACTCATTCTGTGTGAGCTCTTTTTGTTTTCAACAGCCTCTCCTTGACTTTTCTCTCTACCTGGCCTACCTCGCCACTTCCTCTCTTTCTCTCTCTCTCTCTTTCTCTTTTCATCCATATTTCTCTCTCATCTTATTCCTCCCACCACGTTTCCCAGCAGCTGTTGGGTTCAGATGGATGGTCCCCACAGTGCAAGACCCTGACCTGCAGTCTAGTGACTGATTATCCCAGTGCCCTGTTGTGCTGCTCCCTGAACACATACCAACACACAGCGCACACGCAGGCACTTACAAACAAACACACACACACACAAGGTTACGGAGCTATTGGGTAAGCTTTGGAGACACTGGGGAGTTTAGAGAGGGAAAAAAAGCAAAGTACCAAAACAACATTTTTCGTCCTTGTCTGCATGCTTGGATCACTTACTTTGACCTTGATGATACTAGTAAACACACTTCCTATTGAACTCTAATGGATGCCATTAATGCCTTTTCAATGGGCAGCCGATAAAACCACAGCAGAGCACAATCAGAGTTTGAGTAAGCGTGTAAAGTTGCTGTGTAAACTATTCAAATGATTGCCGGCTCATTGGGAGGCCTTCTCTTGTGCTGTGTTTGCTTGTCACAGTGTGAGCGGCTTCTATAGTACAAGCATGTGCCACTTGGGTCGTGCTTGACCTTGCACATCAGCATTTAGTATAGGGAAAGAACTTGTTATCATGCAAACAGGCTGAATCTTGAGGAGTCTATTGTGTCGGGTGCACAGAGTGTGGCAGGATGGGGGGAAAGTGAGAAAAATGGTAAACGCAGCAGCAGCAGCCAACCTGGAATGGCTGGGATTAAATTTACGCCGCATGAACAGGGGAGGGCTAAATCATGTTACATATTATGAACCAGAAAAAAGGAAGGGGGAGTGAGAGGGGGGCGGAGCAGAGGGGTGGAAATATAATGGATAAGAGGAGCAACGAGGCAGAGAGGGAGAGAGGTGGTGAGAGAAAGGAGAGGAGGACAGGGGAAAGTAATGTGGCGGGGAGAGGAGGGAAGGAGGAGAGGGAGGGAGAGGAGAGTGCACTGTAGGGTAGAGAGCGGGAGAGGTGGAGGCAGAGGGAGGGAAGCAAGGGAATGTGCCTTACTGCCAGCTTTTCTCACGCTCCATCTGTGCTTGTACGCCTAACACAGGCAGTGTGAGAGAGATGGAAGACAGGAATGAGGGATAGAGGGAGAAAGGCAGGCGCTGCTAAACAGGAGATGATAGTCGCGAGGCCACTTTGGCAGTCTAAAGGTATTGTTTCCTGAAGGGAAGGAACTGGAAAGATGACAGCAGGTGAAAAAAAATGAGGGAATAAGAGATGTGGCACATGTAAACCTTACTTACCCTCAAAGGCACAAACTCTAGATCAGGTCCGCATCCAATCAAATAGATGCAGCCTGAAACAAACAACTCCTACACGTACATGCTCACAAATGTAAATTCAGGCGTCCATGTGCACAAATAGACACATACAAGCCGAGCACAGGCACGCATACCCTTTGCACCACATGCTCCTGGCACTTTGACATCTACCCCCAACACTGCAACGGTCTGTGGGAGGATGAATAATCTCACTTCCGTGAGGCACAGAAAATGAGAGAGAGGAAGGAGGGTGAGAGGGAGGTTGTTCCCAGCCTGAGCTCATGTCGTTTTATGGAAAGTACAGAGCCCTGGAACAGACAAAACTGCATTCCACTGCCACTCGCCGACATGGCAGAAAACATCAGCACAGAGCTCTATTGAAAATAACTGAATAACACAGCACTGGGAATTGTGTTGCCCCTAATACATATGGCATAAGTCAACAACAGTATGCCTCCTTATCTTTTGCGAAACAATTGAACACTAAGGTACATTGTACGATTGTGACATTTTAGTGGCTTTTGTACACAAGCCAGGCCGTTTGGTATGTAAATGCACTACTTAGGCGTACACGAAGGATGTAAGGAGGCGCTTGGGGCATACACGCTACACTCATAGGGCAGCAAAATAATTAAAATGCCAAGTGTCTCCCATCATCTAAATGCTAATTTGCCTCAATATACCCTGAGCTAAAATGTAATGCCACATTATGGTTGCTGTAGTGCACTAAGGCAATGGTGAATTTCCCTTCAATTAGCCTAGCACACACTATGCTATCTTTTACGTAAGGTGATGCAATAGATGTTTTCCTAAGGTCTCACCTCTCTGTTTCACAGGCACTTTAGATATCTAATCTCAGTTAAATTAAAAGGTGAAAATGTTGTGTAGTTCTTAATTCTGAGTTATGTCACTTTTATCAACAGGCTTCAAGTAATGCATAAAAATACTTATCCCGCTTCACTTTGGTCTGAGTATTTGCTGAGAAAAAGTTTGTCAAACCGTTGTCCATGAGGACTCTGACAGCAGGTCTTCTTTTTCGATGTATTATGAGCACTGGTGTTTTTACTATGACTCAGATTTGATAAGAAAGCCTGAGTCAACAACTGAAAGAACAGCATTAGAACCAGCTGCTTATCAAAGCTTTTTGCATGGAAATGCATCAGTGCCAACAGGGAGGGCAATGGGACAAAAAATATTATCACAGATATGAGATGTTTTTGCTGAATACACAGAGGTGAAATTGTGTTGTTCCTGCTTTTCCATCTATATCCTGATAAGACTGTCAAAGGACATGCTAGGTGCGGAGGAACAGCATTTTAGAAAGCAGTTTCAATATTTCAGAGCTTCAAGCATCTTTACTAAAGTTTACTGAGCACTTTGATGTGGGTGCTGCTGATTAATAGATTTGAAAAGCTAAACTTTTTTTTTTTTAGTTCTTGGACGCTCTTGAAAGGTGTTTTAGTCAAGCTAAACTATTGTTCTCATGACAGGCAGTGCAGGCCGCTTGTGCAACTCAGTCGAGGGAAAGCAATGGTTCACCCCAAGGCAAAAGCAACAATTCCCCCTTTGTCGTTTCACTAAGACAAATGCTTGCCACAGCTACGTTAGCAAGCAAACAAGAGCGGTTCTCTGTCAGTGATGGTATATTGTAGCACACAAACAAGACATTTTATTATGCTGCCGAAAACGAATGAATGGGGCCTTTTCTCCAGCCACAGTTTGGAGATTGAAGTTCAAATCAAATGCCACCTTCAAACAAATGTCAGTACAGGAAATCAGAAGTGTTCTGCCAGTGCCTGGCATCAAGCAAAATCCACAGTTTGACATTTGGAAGTGATTTTCTCTCCCTCTGTCCTTGTTTCATATAAAATTAACTTGGTAATGCACATAAGCCCACATCACACAGTCTTTGCTGCTCTCACTCTATGTCTAACACCCTCTTAGAAACCTTTATACAAACTCCCCCAACCCAGTACAGTCCACCCCCGAACACTCACAAACATGATTAAGACACTGTCAAGCTTGACATTGCCATCTCCCATGCTGTCAGTGGCCCTCACTGGGAGTCGCTGTTGACTGACTGCCTGGATGTGCCTTATCATTAACAGGGCCGCCTGTGCCACCACAGAGGGGCTTTGATGACAGAAACTAAGGCCCCAGTGCCTACCCCTCCCATTTTGTCTGCCCAAGTGTCATCTAAATGAGATAGGGCCCAGGAGCTGGGGGATTAGGCACTGCATAATTACCTATTTAAAGATCCTAATTGAGCATTTCATTAAGAGACTGGCACTGAGATTTTGCCAAGGAGGGCACTACGGGGAGAGAGACGTATTTGTCTGTGCATGCATGCATGTATGCATGTGTGCATGTGTTCTGAGTGTGTGGGTGCGTGTATGGCTTGGTGATGACAGGAGTATGTGGGTGTGCATATGCCTGTGTGTGCATTTTGGAACTGCAGCAGACTGTAACCTTGAATTCAAGGGTTACCTTGTTAGCATGGAGGTCTCTGGCTTGTTTTTTTGTTTACATTGCACTAAGGCTGTTTGGAACATGATTATGCAAGTAAATCCAATAGAAATTCACCTTTAGAAATTGACTGATGGTCATAAGTAAACATAGTAGCTCTCCACTGAAGAGTACTACACTCTTTCCCATGCTCAGTGCTTTAATTATCTAAATTAAGTTACAATCTTTAGAGAAAGGTGGTGGTTTTAAGAAAATATTTGTGACTCCACTTGATTCTGAAGACATTTTTGCTACTAAATCAAAACAAAGCCGTTATCTTCTTCTCTGACTTACTGATGAGTTAACTTTCTCTATCTACTGTACCAGTTAGCTGAATGGACATTTTCCTGCTGTCCAATAGTGAGCAAATGCAAAATTAATGAGTGTGTCATTCTGTAATGCTTATATTTCATATTTTAATGCAGGCTTTTATCATCCATCTTTATTTACTTGATAAAGAACAGTTGTTACAGGCCATTGCCTAAGGCATTCACCCCTTGCTTTCGCCAATGAAAACTTGTTGGGGAGATATTTACAGTTCTTGTGTTAATGTAATGCAAATTCTGCTTCAGTTGTTCCAACTTCTATTTTTGGGGAACATTGTCAATGCCAGACAAATGAAGCTACAAACTAAATGAGAACATTTGCGAGCACTGGGCTCTGCTACACATGATAAAAGAAAAACACTCCTAAGCTATAACATTTCCCATCTCCATGAAGCTTACTGAATTTGTGTGCACACTTTTGTGTTTCCTTTAGCCAAACAACAAAAGACAGCAAGTGAGTCAATGCCATTATCAGTGTCAGCTGTCAAACTTAGGCCGTCATGATGCCACAGTGTCAGTCCCTGGGTTTCCAGTGTCACATCTACAGCAGTTTTGCCTGACACAGAATGAGATACAAGAGTGATATGTACCTTTATATCTGCCTTACAGAAGCTAGAGTGTAGAGAGAATGCTATTCATTTGCCTTAATGACTTTTTACGTTTTTGTGGTGGCCACAGATTCCTGTGTAATTCCACGATATGACCGTCTAACTGGCTCTTTGCTCATTTATGCACATATTTCAGTGTTGGACATTTGTGAAAGAGTCTTTGTTCAGATCATAAATATAAACTTAGTTATGAGATCCACAGCCTTGATCTGGCCTGTGACAGGGGCTAAAATCAATGAACAGAGGTGGATTCCAGATGACACTGGGGGCCCCTGATCTTTTGTCATAACAAACAGTTTCAACACCAGTCATTAGAGCAGAATGCTAGACCCAGATAGTTTGCTCATGACCAATTTGACCTGATTTCCATGACCCAGCAGGCTGTGACTCTTCTTTGCCCCCTCATCTCTATATCTGGGATCACTGGGGACGCTGGCTAGTCACTGGCAGTTGCCTTGCGCATGATTGACTTGTTTGCTAAATGGCTAGAATCTGAAGTGGCAACTCTAGCTGGGGGCTATTGGAGTCTTTGGGGCAGACACCAGCTGCTAACTGTTACAGATAAACTGTCCCTCCCTTTGGGGATTCATATGAGCACTATGCTGGGGAATGGTGCTGAAGTCTGGCTGAAGATGCTCAGGGCTGTAATGACACTGAAACATCATGAGTCAGTCAGTGCTGTTCTACTGCCAGACCTATTATTCTTCTTTGACATGATAGAGGTTGAAAAGGTTCCTGCAGTGGCTGGGAAATGAACCTGGATCTTGTACGTGACAGGTGAGAAATCGGTCCCTGAGTCACCAATGATAACAAACTCAAACGTGAATCCAGTGTCTGTTTCAGTGTTAATTCATTGTTGTATCGCTGTGCAGGCATCAGGAAATTTGACTTTTCCCCTATCATATTATAAGTTGTCTTGAGTGTTTGGCCAGCTCAAGCGCCTCAAGCCAAAAATTAGCAACTGCAGATGTTCCAAATTTGGAGAAATGGACATGGAGAGTTGATGTCAGGTGTGCTATTGACCTGCTGCTGTTGTGATGACTTTAACATGAGCATGGGTAGCTTAGTTCGCGGATAGGATGCCTTTTCCAAATATCTAACTTGACAAATCATCATCTAACGCCCTCTCTCACTTTGTTGCCTTACAATAGACTTGAACCGTGAAGCACACAATAAGCTGCAGAGTCTGAAATATATTCACTTGCATAATTGTGTACCCTTTGCCAATGGCAGATTGGCAAAGGGTACACAAGAAAGCAAGACATATAATCTCCGAGAGAAAACCTCTTTGTGCGAGAAAGCATGCCTGTGTGTGTACTCACTTCCAGCATAAAATTTCGATGGCCTTGTCACTGCTGTGATTGTTAAGTAGAATACAAGCCTGTACACTCTACACTTTGAATGCTGAAGATGGGGATTCCTGACAGTACAAAGACTATATTATGACTAAGACTGTACCTTGTGACTGATTGGAATTGGCTATGGACTTAGACATTTAATTGTTGATGCAACCAGTATTCATTTAAATGTTCTGTGTTGTCACTGAGTTTTGCAAATCCTTTTTTCCCATGACCAGTGCTACATCTTGTGCTTACCCTGCCTCGCTACATATGCACATGCCACGTTTTTGACCCCATTTGCAAGAACTAACACCTGGGTGGATTTAGAAAATGTATGCAGAACAGATTTCACACACTCATCTGCTGCCCTCTTTTAAAATTCTACTTCAGTAATGGATCAATAGGGTCACAGTAAATACAACATAGTGTAAGAAAGCCAAACTATTGCATAATTTAACATTTGTGTGCAGTCTTGTGTACACCCACGCGTGAACAAGCTAACTACTCAGCTTTCGAGTTTCCCATCTGAAAACATCCACAACAGAGTATCCTCTAAACCAAGCAGTTTCTGTTCCAAAGCTCCTCAGTAGGTCTGGCAGCCCTGGTGACAGTGGAGCCAATCTAGCAGGAAGGCCCAGTATGGGCCCTATCAGGCCTCATCTTGGCCTTGTGCAATCCCTATCTCCCCATCTCCGTTGAGAAGACATCCATCTTGATTTCTGCTGAGTGCCAAAAAGAAGTAGTTGGAGAATGAGAGGGAGAGATGGAGAGGAGGATGGAAGAAGGGTGTTCACCTGATAAGGCAGCTGAGAATCAGAAGAGGGGATCTCAGGGAGTGTGGCCCCAACATGCTGGAAAGAGGAACTCCATCTTTATCTAATTACCACAGGGCCGTTTTGCCAGGGTAGATAGCACGACTGGTATCACAGTGCTCTCATGCCTTTACAAGCACACACAATCTCATGTGCAAACTCATGTAGATATGATTAACATTCAAATACACTTCCAGGAGACGCACAGAGGCACAAGCACACACACGCAAACACACATACATGGGGCCCAGGGCTGAGTGCCATAACAGCCCAATGAAATATATTCAGATTAGAAAGGTGTCGCATTACTCTCCAGCCGGATGATAAATACGCGGTTAGCACCGTCATTAATCTTGTACCCCTCCCCACCTTCCGCCTCCAGATGCGGTGATGCAAGGGACGGGAGCCAGCATACACTGGATGGAGCTAGTGCTCTCAGTTAGGGCTGCGGCGTTGTGGCTGGTGCATGCATGAAGCGGCGGCGCTGCCTCTTTCTGCTAGGTCTCACAAGCACACGAGGTCAGGGCAATTTGACTCACTGGGCTTGCTTGTAATGTCACTGTTTGGAGAGGCAGGCTGTTGGGTTGAACTGAGGTGATGCTCGTTCTTTATTCAGGGATTGTTGTGGTGAAAAACATACAGATCCCCTCCTCATTTGTCGCACACATTGTCTCTTTTGTTCTCGAGCCGTTCGCTGACTCTCCCTGTCATTCCCTTTACGTTCACCTCTCTGTCCTTTTGCTCCAGCCTCCTCTTCCTTACTAAGCACACCGCTCTCTGCTGCAACCCTCCCCTCTTTCATCCCAAGGGTTTGCTGACATATTGCCCTGAACGGCATTTCATGGGAAGTGGCCATTGCCTGGCTAATGAGAAGCATGCATAAAACACTAGAGGGCTGAGAAGACAATGATAGACATACACACAGAGATAGAAGTACCTGCTGGGCGGAATCACAAGGGTGGCTTCACCACCAGTGGTTTAACCGGCATATTTCTCCTACAAACACCGCCATGTCCCTCTAGGGAGGCTTCAGACAGACAGTTCAGACAGTGGCACATTACCCTCAATACAAACACAGCCCTAGGGAGGGGTCAAAGGTCAAGTGCTGAGGAAATTACTTGTGATAAATTGGCGATGGTGCAAGTAGTGTTGTGTATATGTGAGTGGGGTCATCCTCCCATTCGCCTTCACTGGTGTGTTTGATGAAGTGTATATTCTTTGAAAGTACGGTGTGTGTCTGCAGCACACTGAAAGCCAGAGTTTGAGCAGGATCCTCCCACGGATCCTCATTCAAGGAGTGCCTCTTGGGAGAAAATGAGGGGGAGCACTTCGCTGCATTTGGTTCAGAATGATAACTAAAATTTTAAACTCTCAACATGGACTGAGTTACCAAGTGCTAAAGCATAATTATGTCCTTTTTTATCATCCATAGTCATCTGTTGTTGACTAGATTATGTAATTATCTGTCAGTCGACATCTTAACAAAACAGTTGAAACCTCTACAAAACCATTGTATATTACAACTGTGTCCCCGAAAACTGTTCAGACATCATATTCACGAGATGTTTTGCTGATTCAGAAGTCCTGCAGGAGGAAAGTCGGGTTGATTGAAAATTCACGGCTGATCTCACATTGCAAGGGCAATGTTTTGAGGGACGTTTTCTCATGGTTGTGAGAAACTTCTGTCCACGGTCCAGTCTGCAGTTACCAAAAATATTTTGAGCCTAATTTTTTGCCCCCTCAGATTATGCCCCTTTTTTGTCCTGTCTTCATTCTATAATCACCAAGAGAGCAACAGGATGAGTTTCATCCTTTCCAAGACCTTTGAGCTTAACAACAAGGCTACGTTGGGACTATTGTGTGAGAAGGGCCAATATAAACTCCAGTGTTTCATTGCAAGATGGCTGATTAGCTCTTAAGGGGGTTGTAAAGAATTTGGTGCCTTGGTTTGGGGCTTCACTCATGAGGCGCTTGTTAAATTAGGGTGATGAAAACTATTCTGCACATGCATTGCATGCACTGGTATATAAAATGATAGTATAATCAAGCACAAATTCCACACAAAAATTGTCTCGCTCGCACAGTTACCTTGTGTTGAGCCAATTGTGTTACCACATTTTTATTGGATCTCTCAGTCGCCCCCAATCACTCTGTGCTCTATAAAATCCTGGCAAGTGGATTGGGGCTACTATAATGGTGGCTCAATGCAGAAATAAACTTGTTTTACTGCTGCAAACAAAGTGATGTGACCTGGAAAGGTTGTATTTTTTGCTGGGATAATGACTGTATTTTAGAGTCAGGCCTCAGTGTGAACTCTAATTACTTGTCTGGGGCAACTGAGCTACATTGGTCTCAAGCACTGAGTAATGAAGTCCATATTGGTTCCATGTTTATTAAACACAACATGAATGTCTGGTGAAAATATCTTTCCTGAATAGTTACGCTCTGGATTCATTGTTGCTTCAGGTCTTTGTATTGGGGAACTTGGATTGTCATCATGTAGCTTTTCATATTTAAGCTAAAAAACAAAGTGTACAGTTCAAGTGCTTGTCCACTGCTTCTAACAAGCAAAAGTCAATTATGTCATGGATATTTTTAACATCTTAAAACAATCCTAGCAACCACAAAAGCATCGTTTGACATGAATTACCAAATGTATGTGGTCATTATCTTGCTGAAGTCAAAGTTCGCCAACTCTGCCACAAGACTGACAGAGATATTTTTAAGAAAATGTCCTTTGACTTTCACATTTTATATGATTTCATTATCCACACTCTGCCGAACTGGCTCCCAGTTAACTTAATCACTGTGACGCCCATTTCTCATAAATATGCAAATACAATACAGACATCTCGAGTACTTTGAGAGTAAAAAGGGATTTAAGGCAAAGAGTTGCCGAAGACCCTTTCTCAAATCTCAAGTCAAGTCTTTTGAGCATCTCATGTGGGGTACTTTTGTTCAGAAATAGTCAAGTCATAATCATAATCAAGTTTCTGGGTTCCCCCAGCAACATGTTTTGCCAAAACACAGCATGCTTGCTTGTCACAGTAAATTTAATCATACAAAATGGGAGCACTCTATGCCGCTCTCATCACTGCCATTTTTTTTTTTTTTTTGTGGTTTTGTTTCCACTGCGGTTAGAATTGAAGCAGATAGAGGAGGCACAACAAAGACAGAAAACCATCCCTGCAATCTTAATGAAAATAATACTGTAAAAATTGCACAATGGAGGTCTGGTTATATAGCTAGAAATATAATTTTACACTCAGGTCCTTTGTGTCCCTCTGTACCACTGGCTTACTAGTAAAACAGTACTCCACAGACTGAAAGGCGGCATGGGTTTGTGAGATGGTAGGGAAAAATAAAAGGGACGTGAGGCAGGAGAAGGGGATTTGTAGGGGTATTAAGGCATTGCACGCCTGCTCGCTTGTGTCTTATCCTGCTGTACATTCCAGTGGTGCAGTTTGCAGAACTTTACAGTCCTCCGCCAGCAGAAAAATGAAGGACTCCAGTAGTCCATGTGGAACTAGTGTCCTCCTTGAAGAGGGCCATCTCAATCCATTTTCTGTCAGCTGTCTTGCCTTGCCTCTGTGTATTTGCTTGCGTTCCTGCTGATCTACTTAATCTCTGACAGGGGGGTAGATCTTGTGGACTAACAGCTGGGAAATCGGTGCCCCTTTCTGCCCTTGTGCTCCTCCTCCTCCTGCCACCCACTCTTTCTCCCTCTCACTGCCCTACCAGGTCAGCCTACTGACGGCTAATAAAAGAAGCGGCTCTTGACTGTGAACAGCTGGGTTCCTGTGATCTAACTCAGCAAGCGGCTTGCAGGGGCTTTTTCTCTGTGAGCAGAATAGTGAAACACATAAGAATAGCAGAGGAATGAGGGCGACAAATACAGACCACAGGGAGGACTGGGATGAATGGAAAAAAAGGGAGTGTAAAAGAGAGAAAAGTGAGAGACCAGACATACTAGCATGCAGTGATAAGCCAGAGGAAGGGGGCTCAGTAGCTGTCTTGTCCCTGGCTTTTCATGGCCTAACCAGCTAATCAATAGCACAGAGAAACACTATTTCAGCTGGCTCACTGAGCTCTCTGCACAGGAGAAATACTTAGAGTGCCAACTCAGTCTTTCTCTTTCTTTTGAGCGAAAGCAGTATTTCTTTTTAGCGAAAGCAGTATTTCTTTTTAATATACTTAGCTGATATACAGAAAGTGATGTATCTTGTCCAGTGGTGAGTGTACACCTACGCAGGACCCTCAGTTGGACGTTGCAGCGAGAGCTGGGAGCAGCTGAAGTATGTCATTGATATTAACGAGAGAGAGTTTACATAGCAGGGACTTCAGTACTTCAAGAGCTTGGCGCGTAGAAGAGGTGGTTTTAAAACAATTAAATAATCAAAATGCTGGCCATAAATAAAATTTAAAAAATCTAAATAGCCATCTCATTTACTATTAAATCTTAAACAAACAAACACAGAGAGCCAAGTGATTGTGAAAGGCTTTGAGGATTGTTTTAGATATAGACCCCACTTTGAAACTAAATTCCTTTGGTCCTCTGGGGACTGCTTTGATGCGTCTTTGGGAGTGCAGAAGCTGTTGGAAATGGATGAGGTCTTGCTCTCTCTGCTGTTGGCATTACAAATTTGAGAGAGACGTGAGAGTGGCACCGTTACTCTAAAACAAGGACTCCAGACAGGGACATGGGTGGGGAGTATGATGTGAGGGAGGCTTAAAATGTGGCAGACTTAAATAGCTGTGCATATGACCTGTCATGCCTGACCTGCACTCCCTTATCACACTGCTGTTCCATAGATATCTTTTCTAATTTAGTGCGTGTGTGTGAACAAGTATGTGTGTAGTGGGGAAGTTGGTGAGTATGAAAGACGACTCCAGATGCTCCCAGCTGGCTGTTGCCCAGTGAGGCTAATACACTTCTGCCTGCCTAATTAGAGCAAGCACGCACACAGACACACACACACACACACACACACACAGTCGACCCCTCCTCACCACTCATGTCCCGCTGTTTCAATGGGTTTATGGTAGGAAGAACATATGCCCCCCTGTGTTTTATACAGGACACACATGCAGGCAGCTAAACAAACAACTAGGGGCTTAATTACCTCATAAGGGAGGCCAGGGGTGAGGGCTGCTGATGAGTCACAGTAGCATAATGTAAAAGGATGTACAATGTAACCCAGGAACAAGCAATGTTACGCTGTAGATACAACTGATTTGTGAATTTTTGATCAAAGCGTCAACACGGTAGCAGAATGCTCTTGATTGCAAGCGGTGTTAGACTCTATCTAGCTCTCAGTGTCTCAGCTGCTTCGTGCAAATACACAAACTCGCAAGACCCCCCGCTGAGGTGCCATAATATGGGGGAGGTTTCATGTCGGTTCTCACAGACAGAAAGGAGCATGAAATGATTAGCTTCCAGTCTTGTAGGCCCTCAATGTGTGTAACAACCTATCAACATATTTTTCTTGTCATCTGTAACACAAACTGATTCAGGGTGCCATATGGACATATGTGTGTCTTAATGTGCTTGCCACGCTGACCCTTTCTTTAGGCTGTCAAACAGTAACACTGCAGTCCGGCAGCAGCAGGACTCCCTCACAACACATCATGTCAGACATTTCCTGCCAGCCTGTCAGCGCTGGGCTGTGTGTGGCAGCTTGTGCCCCCCCCCCCCTTTTTTTTTTTTTTTCTTTTGTCTTGTTGGCACAAACACATAAAACAGCAATATAAAACAACTCATACCATCTGGAGGCAGAAATCGGTTTCAAGTTAAACCATGAATCATGAATTTAAGAATCGCGAACAGCCTAATTTGTCTTGCTTTCTTCAATTCTGTACTTGCACAACATCTCTGTTATCATGGTTTCCAAGTATGTATTTGAGAAATATATTTCTAATGTACATCAATCAATAAGCATTGATTTCTTAGACAAGATAGGATTACAATATAGCCACTGACTACATCTACTCAATATTGCATACCAGCAGGAATCCAAATAAGGCATGGTGCTTGTCAGTGTTTGAACATCAGTTTGCAAGTCATGTCTGACCACAAAGCAAGGTCTAAAAGGGTAAATGATAGCCCCAAAACAACACATACAGAAACAGAGCCAAATGAGGACATAGGAGTAGGGGGAGGGAGGTTTTAGGCAGTGGAGTAACAGAGAAAGAGATCCCAAGGTCAGTGTTGTGGCGCTTGCTATGGACGAGGGAGGAGAGATGGTGTGGACAGATGTCAAAAGTGATAAACGTCAGGCCTGACAAGCTCCAGCTTGGCTATCAGTTACTACTCTGAGCCTGGGGTCGGGCTGGTGCCAAGACAATGCCAACGCCTCTCTGTGACGATCAGTGCCTCTGGAGGTTGTGCAAAATGGCTGCCGCCATGCCAATGCATTATTACAAGTCACTGGCTCTGCAGTTTTTTTTTTTCTCAAAGGAAGTGCCATCTGTGAGTGACAGCGGGGCCTCAGCCATCTATTCTGAATGCAGTAAACAAAGCTGCCTTTTTGCATTTTGAGAGTCTAGGTGCTTGTATGTTACCACCGGCAAGGCTGTTTGTTGTCATGAAAGATATCAAGCATGGTGTGATGTATATCCTTTCTCCATCTTCATTTATCTAGTCAAATCCATGCTCTCTTATAAGCATCACTCAAGCAGCAGGACAAAATAAATCCTCATTTTCACATTTGAAAGCAGGCTGGAGAAAAATCCAATACTCAGGAGAGTGCTTGGTCTTGCTTTAAGCATAACAGCTCACGAGAGGAGAGGGGCTGCGCTGGGAAATAAATTCATATCAGGCCATTTACTATCATATTCTGTGGGCATTGACGATCTGTCAAACCATTTATTTCAGAGTCTGAACTGCACACCAAAATCATTTTCCTAAGAACTTTCTCTACATCCAAAACAAATAATGAATAACTCACAAATCGATACAGTGTGCTTTATTGAGCTCCCATGCTTGATTTGAGTCTGGCACCTGGCCTAATTGTTTTTCATTTGCCAGATATCCTCTTCTATTCCTCCTTTGTTCTGCTTTGTATCAGGCTAAGTAATAACAAAAAGATGCAGAACTCAAGTGGGGTGCGTATACAGTGTGTTTGACTGGAACCATAGTAGGAAGACTATATCTTTTTTTAGGGACAGCAAAGCTCTGTTGCACCCTGCCAGCTCCATTGAATGTCACATTTCAAGAGAAGAAAAAAACAAACCCAATTTCAGCAGACTGATTTGACTGTTGAATATATAGAAGCTCAGCAGTGTGAATCAAAAACATCCGGCACCCTTGATCAGTGCCTCTCAATGGGGCCTTGGGTTTCTCAATGGAATCACTGTTGGCAGTGCCACATCGACCCGGGTCACACCCTGCTGTTCTACTGAGTGGGGCTGAATAAAATCATTGCACGCAGACTGCGAACTCGCCAGGGTAGGGTCAACTGCTCTGACCCCCACCGGGAGGCCAGGCCCCATCTTCCTGAAAAAAAATGCTAAGAAAAAAGCGTCTGTATCAGCAGGATGCTAACAGAATCACTGGAAGAGAGGTTCCGCTAAGAAATTTTGATTGACAGGGAAACTGGCATTTTATTCAGCATTTGACAGGGACTCAAACCCAGCTCTTTGCGGAGGTCCACTCTCAAAGAGAACTGCTCCCAAGCCAAATCATTTAGCATGTACTGCAGATTGTATAAGGAATGCAACATCTTAAAAGAAATCAAGGATGTGAGGGAACAAAACAGGAAAAGCAACACCCTTATTTTAAGTTAAGAGAAACATTATGCCCTCACTTACTAGAGAAAAAGCAATAAGATTGGGGTAAGGGCCAAGATGAAGCTTCTTTCAATTCCTGCATTCCTCTCACTTAGGTGAAACTGGGGCATTCCTGTCTGTCTAAGCATGAACAAACAACTTGCAATCCTCACTGACCCACTCAACTCCACCGTCTAAGGGTCCCTCTTGGGTCATGGCCTCAGTGTCACATGCAAGTGGACAAGAAAGGGATATTGATTACCAATAAACTCACAGTTTACTCTTTTGCCCTTTTAAACTCATTGTTTTGCAAATGAGCTATGGCTCCATGCTATGTCAACAATTTTAGTATCCGCTGTCTGTATTTAAACTTAAAATTAGACAATTAGGTGAATGTCCTTAATGTAATAGCGTAACGGTGAGGGGAATTAAGTAATTCTGATAGTGTTTAAATTCTGGCAGTTGTTTTTGCTTTGGGACACTGGCCATTATTTTACAGGATGAGCAATTGATAACAGTGTCATATATCTGGACCTCTTGTGTTGTGCATCTGCTCTCGCTGACGTTAGCTGGCAGCTGACCATATCTGTCTCCATCTCATTCGCATATTAGTTAATATGATGTGGCGCTTTCAGGGTTGTGAAATCTGGCACCTGAAAATTGTGTACTGTGTGCTGTGTACTGTCTGTGTTTATATGAACATATAGGGTCAGTAAATGTTAAGGTTATGTCATTTTCTTCTTTCTTATTTATTCATGTACCAGTTATTTCCCTTCTTAAATGGTTTCTGAAATTACGGCAATGTTGAACAACAAGATGACTTCTATTACACAAGGAAGTTTGAGTTGCATTTGCGGCCAAAGACAGCCATTTTATGTTTGCCTTTTGAAGCGCTGGTTAGGGAACCCTGTTTGTGGCAGAGGAATGGGATGCAAGGTTTAGAAACTTTCCCAGCATCAGTGATAAACTGCCAAGTCGTCGCCCCTTTGCACCCGCTATGATGCCTCTGCTCTTCAGACCCCGGAAAGGTTGTGCCTGAAGATCGAGATACCAACTGAGGACGTAGACAACTGCAGTTATCGCAGTTCTACCATTAATAAGATCGCCTGGTGGCTTGTGTCCCGAGGTTTGCTGGTCTGTGTTATCATGCTTCGGGATAATCTAAAATGAAACAGAACTGGATATATATACTGAATATGGCACCGCTGTGACAGGGTGTAAAAATGGGAAGAAATGTGATGGGCCACGGTGTCAGCGTGGTTAATCGAAAATAATGGCCAGCAATTTATAGTTGCCTTCCTGACCAGCACTGGATGTACTGATGCAGGAGATCGAATTTTAATGTGTACAGTCCATCACTTTATACAGGCTACTGATGTTTAGGGCTCCGGCCAAACAGCGCATGAATCTATGGATGGAGGTTATCATACAGTAGTAATAAACTGGGTAACACTCTAAAAACAGCACTCTATCTGCTGTGTTTGTGCGTTTATGCTTTTGCGTGTGGGTGTATGTGTGTATGCCAGCGTGTTAAAGAACCTTGTTCAACATTAGGATGTTCTGACAGTCATCTGATTTCCACCTGCGGCCATTGTAATAAATAAACGGTTAAAGGAGAAGGCAGAGGTAGACTCATGGGAGATGCAAATGAAGGCCACCTGCTGTGTAGTTGATACCACAGGGAACCGTGAGACACATCAGTATTTTTCCTCATTTGACAAGAGTCCATCTAATCTCTCTTCGTCACTCGTTCCACTAACTGTGCTCCCCTGGTGTTACACACTTGAAATGGATCCTGGGGAAAAAATAAGTCCAGATGTTGTACAGTCCCGTGGTGCTTCGCTTTACAGCACTGGTTTTGTTGCCATTTAATCTGCTGTAGTCCTGGAGTATAAAGAATAACCACAGCATTTGCTTTTTCTAGAAGAACATTGAATGATGATGACAAATGATTACTAATAGTTATTGATACATTTTCACTTATCAAAAAATAGTATTTTAAGTTATAAAGAAATAGAATTTGATTTGCCAAAACTTTTTACTGGATTGTACTTGCAAATATTTTCTGTTCTGCATTTGCAGTGCTCATGCAAATTTCTGCAAATTGGCCAAACTGTAATCTGGCAAGTGAACATCACTGATGCTCCCTTTCAGATAGTGACCTGGTTAGTCAGTTTAAATGGGTCATTGCATGTAATCTGACATGGCTGTGTGTCCAAAAGAACAGCTGTATTTTTTTTTTTAAAGGTCTCCTAAGGTGTGAAAATGTATAATCAAGTTAAATGCTTGCAGTAATTAAACTGTTAATTATGTTTTTTATCTTAATTACATACCACACAATAAACCTAAAACAGCAAAAACTATATCCTGTTATTTTCTCGCATACTGCAAACAAAGCACTATAAATCTATTTGTGCACTGGTACCGTGGGGATAGAGTGAGTAATGACTAAATGATTGACTGACTGAACTGAATTGGCTCCAAATGTGAAGTCTTGTGTCAGGGAAAAAAAGGGGGGAAACGGTGGTTATTTGGGAAGGAGGTTGATGGCACTTTGTGTTTTGATCTATGCTGTTACCTGACTATGATCAGCACTTAACCAAGACATCACAGAGCCTTTTGCTTTTTGGGACAGCGTGTATCTGGAAGGGCTGCAAACAGAGGCAGACATGTTGTTTGCTGTAGGGACACCACAAATGGTCTGTGGGAACCTGTGTTGCAGGCCACGGTATGAGTGTGTGATCTGGTTTCTTTCGTGGCAGACAGAAGTCAGCAAAGCACAGCTTGACTAATCAGTAAAGTCGCTTGCTGTGAATGTTATTCAAAAGAGCTTCTGATCAGCAGGTCTACATTGAAATACACAAATTATAGATCAGCTGTGACTCATGCTCCTCATTGTTAGATATTTTATTAAACTCACTCATTAAGCTCAGACTGTATTGTCGGTTCCCTCGGCTCGGAGCACAAACACCAAATAACCTCCTATAGGGCATAAGAGGTAGAAATCAGCTGCATACACTGAGTCATTTTCTGCATTTCACTCCTGACGTCAGAGCTCTTAATGAAGACAGCGTAGCTCACCGCTGCCGAGTTCTGCACAGCCAGTCTAAAGATTTTATTTCACTGCTTCTACAGCTTGCCTTATTTCACTATGGCTTAATGAGAGTCGTTTGGAATAATAGGCTTCCATTGAACGGAGGCATCTGCATCCACACAGCCCTAAATGAGTGAGCTAATTTCCAAAGATAATCACCTCCCCTGCTGTGTTTTTTATGCAGAGATGCTGTAGATTTTTAGCCTCAGATTTAATGAAGTCAAAAATTACCTCCACTCCTCTGGTAAGGTCTATGAAGCTGAATGTGTCACGAATATTTGTCTTTAAATCGTAAAAGAAAATGTGATATTTTCACAAACATGGCAGTTTATGAAATGACTCATCTCAAGGAAAAATTAGAGTATTTTAAAATCTGAAATACTGTATCTCATTTTTAAATGAGCACTTATTTGCCTAGCAATTGGGTTATTCTAACAGATCTGATGAGAGAGCAGCTCCAGGTCACAGGTGCACCAGTCATTTACTGTTCATTAGTATCACTAAAACATGGACAAACCTAAATAATGTGTATGCTTTTCTCCCCCAGTTATGCAGCTAGTTTCTAGTTAAAAAACAGAGCAAAAATTTTAAATATGAGAATGTCCTTCAGTTGTACTACTGTAAAGGATATTGGCGTAAAGGTCCTGTTGAGGACAGCCATCAGATCCATTAGCTCAGCACATAATCATCAAAACTTTCTTACTGCAAAGAAACCCTTGGCTTTACCGACTGCTTGAAATATGCCGCGGTCTGTGCTACAAAGAAATTTTGACTAGTCCAACTGAAGCACTTCATGCTGCTGTAGAGACATAAAAAGAAGTACAAACACTTTTTACATGTTTCCAAGAGCAAACAAGTGAGATTTCTTAGGATGCCTGGGTAATGAAGTCCACTGGGACATTCAGAGACACAATTAAAGGATGAAGTGAGCTCTCTTTTTCACTTTCTCTTCTGTCCCCCTCTTTCTTCCTTTCTGCTCTCTCTCTTGTCTATTCCCAGTATGTGTGAGAGTGTTGTCACCGATGACACAGAAGCTGTGGCGTCATGCAGTCACTGCAGATGGCAGATATGAAAAAAAAAAACGGGACAGGAAGGGAGGAATCGCTTACAGTGTAGGCCATTTTGACAGAGAGAAACCCTGGCTTGTCAGAACAAATGGGAAAGGTCACAAACTGTGACAGTGTAGTGTTGTCCCATTCACTGAACTACGCTATCCTTTATTTAAGTTCCCACTTTCACATCAAGTTACTTGTCTTTAAAAAAATGTCATGCCCTTTTATTTCTGTAAAGGCTGCACTAGTGGCAGCCACAAGCAAGGGACACTGAGCTGTTTATCACAGTCGCTGCGTTTTTATGCAGACAAGCTGTCAGTAATTTGGCAACATTTAGACCACTTTTCCCCTTGTGGCTCTGTTGGAGTGGTCCTTGCAAAAATTTATACAATATGAAAGAAACAGCAGCAGAGGTTAATTCCCGGGTGCAGTGTTATGCATGCTGACAGTCCAAGCGGAGGAGCAAGACAACAATATGGCTAGCAGCTAACCACAGCTTTGTGTTTAGCTTATCACAATAGACGGTCGGGAAGGTTTCCAAATAACGGCAGAGGGTGGGAAGACAGGAGAGAGAGAGAGAGAGCAGGAGGAAGGGATTGCATTGTAACGTGTTTTCATGGCTGCCAAATGAACCTTATAGACTGTGACACAAAGAGCTCAGTACTGTAAAAAAAAAATAAAATAAATAAAATAAAAAACAAACACACACATGCACACACTCACACTCTTCTTGGACTGTCACAGGAATGAAAATGAGCTACGACAAAAGGAAAATCCATTTGCAGTATTAAAAGCTCGAGGGCTGATGGCCAGCATCAGCAGCTAAATTGCCATCCATCCGCACATTTTTATTGACGTATATGAGTTTTCTTTTTGAGTTAATGCTTTTAAAATAAAACCTGCTCTAATTGGCACCTTTTCCCTTGTTATAGACCCGAGGCAAGCCATCAAATATGGATGACACTTAAAGTTAGTAAGCCATTTCACAGGAAGTCTAAATCTCAGTTTCAGCTACAGTCACGGTGGTAAGGTTTCAGTCTGGATTTTTCTCCCAAGTTATCTTCAAACCATTCATTTGTGCAACCAAGTTACTTTAGAGATATTTTCTTTGGATGTATTTAAGCCCACAGAAGAATGTGTCCTTTGTCCACCCAGATTTATTTTGTTTCTTTGTCTTTATTTTTTTTTCTCTCCAGAACCACCCGATTATCCCTGTCTCAAGTCCTAGTCCTGCTAATCATGTGCATATATATCTGTGTGTTGTCTGTTAGCATCCCCTTTCCTCTCACCCCCTCATCTAATTCTGCTGCCTTTCTTTGCAAAATCATATCTGTACATATCCAAACATGCCTGAGACGCTGTCACCATAAGTTAGACCAATCCTCATATTAGCCTTCGCTATTTAGGGACTCAATCTAAGGCTTATTTGTTGCCTTACATCATGTAACCCAAGAAGCATGTTGTGTTAATCTCTCACAGATTGGAAAAAAAAGAGAAGGATGTACCCAAACATTCCAATTCCCATGTACAAACTCTCCTTTTCTTAGTGTTAAACACACACACACAAGGCATGATGGTGTCTTGTTACAGAGATGCTAAAACTCTCCTGGAATGTTTCTTTAGGGTAGATCAACGGGAGAACACATGCAAGGACAAGGTAGGGGTAGGTGGAGGATTAAGTGTTGCAGCTAGGGTTACGCTACTCTCCACCTGACGTGGACTTCCCTGAACAGTGTGAGAAATTCAGTGGAAAATCTTTGTACTAGAGGTCACGAAATTTCCAGTTTACTTGTACGCCGTTGGTTTTTGAGGATTTCATGGATAGCTGTATGTGGATGTGAGGTGTGCCATTGAAAACACTCGCCATTAAGCCAATTAATGGAATGCTGTAATGTGTTTCGTGTGAATACTGTGTTTCTTCTTCACTTGGTCAACTTCACGCTGTGGCAAATCACAACATTAAATTATTATGATGTAGATCCGTGTCACATGTGGAGTCATGAATAACTTGGTGACATCACGGGGTTTGGTATGTGTAGCTTATTTATCCTATCTGTAACTCAGAGCTATTTGTGGTATCTTGAGCCATTCTGCATGAACTTCATTTGAGAGTAACTAAAGTCTGCTAAACAGCTCTGGCTAAAACTGCCTTTCTATGTTTAACTGTTGCCATCTCATCTCCCAGTAGGTTTGCGTATACACTGGTCCAAATATAGTTAATTGCCAAATGGGTTCATGGGCCTGTAAAAGTTGGTGAATACTGATGTTTCATAGCCTTATTTGCTGATTTTGTGACTGTTACCAGGCCAGTATGCGTCTCTAATGTCTGGACACTTAACGTAAATGAATAAAACTGTTGGGATGCATGTTTTATGAACTGCCTTAGTAGCCCCTGGTACATAAGGAAATTTAAACTGGTATTCTTCTATAAATATGTTGGTGGGGTCATGTGCGCCATAGTTTTCTATCCTTACTAAATATAAACAAGGCCTGTCTGCGCAGTGTTATCTATAACAGCGTGATGCAACTCTCCAAAACCCCTCTGAAATAGTTCCTAAAATATACATGAAAAGGGAACGGAAAGATATACCCGTATGTGTTGGCTGTTTGAAGACATGAGCACAACCTTCGTCTGTCATCCCTAAAATATCACAATGAGGAAAGAAATAAAGGAAGGAAGGAAGAAGGGAAGAGACGGTGAATGAAAATGACAAAGAAGACTCATGCATTGAATGGAGTTGTCAGCATTGCTAGCACCACTGAAGCACATCTCTATGAGCAACATTCCTAGTCTAGTATGATGAAAAAATGACAAAATACCAAAAACTTTCCTTTCAGGTCTTGGCAGGTTTGAAATAGGCAGGACAAGGAAATGCTGCAACTCACATTAGTGTCTAATACTCGCTCATTTCTTTCCCACACAGAGCTCTGTATTCCCCCTGGGCTACCATTTGCTTTGCAAAATGCATGCATGAAATTCTTGAGACCAACCTCCCCACGAGTCTAAATAATAGATTACCAACACAGCATCCAGCCTGCGCTATAACTTCAGCCCCAACTGTCTGGCCTCATTAGTGAGGGAAGTGTAAAAGATAGCCAGCTGCTAGCCCAGGTGACGGCACTCAGCTCTGGCCTTTGGCAGTAGTGGCCCACCCTAAAGAGAATATACAGTGTGTCTCAGTGCAATTCATCTTGTAATCCGCCTTAAAGCTGCTAAGCTTCCGTTGATGGCAAATGAATGGACACCAAAGGCAGGAAAGATGGAGACAGAGGAAGAAGAAGGTGAAAGTTTCAGTGAGTAGCACAGGGAGGAGAGAAAAGGACCGAAATGTGGTAGATTCATCTGTGAGGAATGACAGAGGGAAAGACGATTGGTTTGAGCCGTCTGGTCAGAAGCAGAGGTGACCTAAGCCATTTTCATCCACTGATTGTCCCCCTTTCTCCCTCCTTCTGCCCCTCCCTCCATCTCTTTTCACTCTCCTTTCTATAGCTCTATCTCTCTCGCCCTCTCTCTCCATGTCGGCTTCCAAATGGCAGTCATTATACCGGACATGAAAAGTCATTTTAGTTCCGCCTGGCTTCTTCAAAGCAGCTAGCTATAATTGCAGATTGAGTAGAGAGAGAATGCCGGGGTTACACAGAATTTAAACATTGACTCCTAACCTTGTAGTGATGCAGAAATTTAAATCTGAATTGGAAAAACAGGAAGGATGCATGAGGAATAACAAAGAACAAATATTTACACTACATCAATGTGAATCTGTCCAAATTTGCTTTCCTTTTTTTCTCTTTATTTCTCACTACATGTTTAAACATGGCTCTTCGGACATGTGGGTGCCAGACTCTGTGAGCAGACTGGAGGCACTGGATCCCATTACAACACGTCACTTCAAGAATTATGGCACAAATTGGGGAAACGCATCCAAATTATGAAAAATCCATCCACTATTAAATGCATTCCTCATTCGTGAAATTGCTATGTGCCAATGTTATTGCACTTTTTAATGGAATTTTCTCCTCTTTGCCAGTTCCAATGGAAGTCTGGGAAATGCAACTGGACATCAAATGCAAATCTGAATCTGTTTTGTTTATAAGCTTAATTTATCTTAAAAGTCATTTTAAATTTATTTTACACAAAGAATTTTCTGCAGCAACAAACACTGTATGTTTTGTCTATTCTTAGGGTTACTTGTGCCATATTTATAGTCTTTCAAATCCCTGTGTGTGTCTGCACATACTTGGCGTGTGTGCATGTGGACGAGTGTTTGTGAGCTTGCGTGTGTTACAAATTCAGCCCAGACACCATTTATAGTCCCAGAGGGTCATATATACGTTGCTCTTTCCCAGTTTACGAGCTAGCCACCAGTCTGAGCTGAGCACCCCTCCCTTGCACTTATCTCTTACACCCTTCTATTTGGCACAGCAGGTAGCGGAATTGTTCTTGGAAAGAGCCTATCAACTAAAGGCTCCATTTTTGACTTCTCTTCACAAAGACCTGTATCATAACACCCCATTTTTGCCCGGCTCCGGGCTCTAACGGCACAGTGCCTCTGAACAAAAGTGTTTCGGCTAAGTCATTCCCTTTTGATGGAGTATGAGGAGGGGGTGAGGGAGAAGGGAGGTGGGTAGATACAGAATATAGACTGGAAAATATGTCTTCTGTAGGAGACCCTCCCCGTCGTCCACTCCCTCGCCCCCCAACCCATGAAACGCAACCCCCACAAGCTCTCTTGTGAGCAGAAACAAATTCTAAAACTGTCATACTTTAATTGAAATTCCATCACTTGTGTGGCTGCTATTGTGGAATAATTTGATAAAGCTGTGTGACATGAATGCACAGAGCCGCCCGCCACTTCGATTTCTTCCCCCAGCTTTTATTTCCTCATTCCGCCGGTTATTCAAATGAACCTCAGTGGATTTTACTCTCAGCCTTTCCAAAAATTAAGATAAGAGAAAATGAGACAATAGGAAGGGCATAAAAAGAAATAATGTTTGGGTTGCAACAGAACCAAAATTAAGTCCTTAAAAATATTACCAAGCTACCGTTTTGACTCTTGCATTATTTTAAACTATAATTATTCTGTTCACTTCCAGTCTTCAGAGTTCTTCTAATTGCTCCTAACTCTCTCAAAATCATTAATAGTGACAGGCTGTTAGTCGCTAGATGGGATATGATCCAAAATGGAGGTCAAGGACAGAGTTCCAATCCTCTGCCAGTGCCAGTGACCCCGATCCAAAGCCATACCAGTATACTCCCTCCCCTCTATATCTTCACAACTGGCTACAGGCGTTTGGCATCCATCATATCTCCTGAAACCCAATCTGCAAGCAAGGGACAGCTGCGGCTGTGGAAAAGCAGTCCTCCCTTTTTCTGACACATTGGTGCTCCCCTTGTATGCAAAGCCTGGAGGCAGAGCCTCAAGGCGACACGTTCTGCTAAGTTGAACCATGTTGGATGTGACACTATGCTTTGTGTGTTAGAATACATGCAAGTAAATTTCACGGTGGGAGATACGTGTAGTGGAGTCAGGATGAAAAGATGGGGAAGACGGGACTTATTTTCATGATACTTCGTTTTGATGAGACTCATCCGAGGCAGAGAGAAAGAAAGAATATAAGAAAGGAAAGACAGGAAACAAGAGGAACAAAAAGATCAAACAGGAAATAAGCAACTCAGCTATATTCCTGTGCTCCCTCCACTGCCAGATAATATTTACGCCTCAGCTTTCTGCCCTGACAAGGTGATGGACAGTAGAGGTGATTTTGCCTGGGCGTGAAAATAGGCTTCTTATTATTCCAACCCAGTGGCAACTTGAATATCAATAAAAACTGCTAGCGTTCCCCTATGTGTAAAACCAATGCCCCATAGCGGTGGTTTTTATCAAGCAACCCACCCTTGACGCTAGTTATGCAGTACTAGAGGTTACGGGAGGAAATGCTTGCCAAGTAAATAAGTGAGTGAAGCGATTGAATAGAGGGGAAAAACACAGCGGGACCAGGGCCAAAGTGAACCAAGGGTAAAGTCATGATCACTTCATTATGCTGTGGTGCAGCTCAGTGTTGTGCAAAATCAAACTGCTTTCTCGTTTGTCACAATGCATCAAGCTGGCCACTGTGAAGTGGGTTTGTAGTAGGCTGGAGGGCCCCTGACGCACAGGCGCCCATATTGGTTGAAACATGAGGAAACTAAACTGTAAGATACACAGAACGCACACACACATGCACATATGTTAATGTATAGTGTATGACATACATACCAACACTGGTACGACACATACACCTCACTGACCCCCTGCCTTTTTTCCCTCCAACATGACCTCTACCAATCAAACTTCTCTTGCATCTGCCAACCACCCACCCTGCCAGCCAGCCTGCCAGTCAGTGGGTAGTTGTTACGGGCCATTGCTGGAACAAAATAAGCTAGAATACACCCACTGGATTACAGAAGGCAGGCAGTGAGGGGGTGATTGCTAACAGACCTATTGGCACTCCATCTCCTCCAGTTCCAACACCACGGCGCCTGATAATTGTGGCCTCTATGTTTACGTATCCATTTTTGTAATGTAAGTGTTGATTTCTCATTCCACACTCGTAATAGGGTCCCTGGCCTTGGAATTCCTGAAGTAGTGCTTACACACAGGCAGAGGCACAAGTGTACACACACACACACACACTGACAGAAAAACTTTTTTTTCCGCTCTTTTTTTCTGGTCTTGAAAATAAACTAGTGAGTCAGAGCTACTTGGCTGTGCTAAGACAATGGGACTGTGAGGTGCAGGCACACTTGTTTGTAAGAGGGCTTGGCTTCGTGCCGAAGAGGGACTTGGATAAGGAAATATTTAAAGCTTCCGCAGTCCTTAAAGATGCCTCTGTTACATTAAATGCACTGCTGTCAATGAGCTTATATCTGTGAGTTTAACCTTTTTACCACCGCGTATAGCAGAGATCAGAAAAAATGACATAGTCGGGTAAATGGATATTGGAAAAGGAACACAAATAAAAGGGACTTCTCTCTAACATTCAGTCTAGAAAATACCCCGCTGTTCCTTCCACACTGTCAGAAATGTGGGATATGATTCTGAATGTGCTTCAGGCACAAAAAAAGGTAGATCAGCAGGCACGCAAAAATTCCCTAACTCCCTTATATGCACTTTCTAAGCCCTTATATCATTTTTCATTTAATGGCTTGCATGCCATGAACACATGCACACACACACACACTGGTAAATGAGACCAGTGTGTGACTCTTTTCTCCTTTCGATTCCTGCAGACTATAATACACAATTCATTTTTCGCAGTTAACATAAACTGATATTATTTTGGAGAATTTAAATATACCACAGGGTGAAGGGTGAGGTTTTGAGAGAAAATGGCTGCGCCATCACCGCTTTTCCACGGCCGAGACACTTTGCTCCCTTCAACGACTTTAGATAGCTGCACTTAAATCGAGCACCAACTTGGTGCATGTCTGTTTTGTCTCCCCTTTTGAGCGCTGCTGTCGCAACAGCAAAATTGGAAATTGAACGTGTGGTGACACCGTTAATTGCGCTGTGTCAAAATTCGGCAAATGCTAATTGTTTGAGCTGGAAACTGTAAACATGTAGGACTGTGGAGATGCTGGGCTGTGGTCTCCTGGATTGCTTACAGAATACAAACTGGGAATTGCTGGAGCAAACACACATGCACACTAATTTGCATGCTTGGACACACACACACACACTTGCTGGCCTTTCGAACACCTCAGTAGCCTGCTCCACTGGCGATCTTCAATCACTGCCATTTCATTTGGCTTAGACAGCAACGTGTTACAGTTCATTTGGCCAGAGACGCCTTTTTAAAATGCAAAATGCTTTACCTAACCTTGATTGCAGTTTACACAGTCTCCATTTTCAACAAGCTGATGGATACCTAACCAGTTATTTTTTAAAGCTTCTGAAACACCTACACCTGTTCAAGTTAAAATTCTAAAATTGTTTTATAGTCCTTGTCTAAAGTTTATTTTCAGTACAAGCAGGGGTCTTTGCCTGTTGTATTGTCTGAAATCCCTTCTTCATGGCTGGTAGCCCCTCTCCACCGCATTCCCCTCATTGGCTGGAGAGAATGAGTCCCCTAGTGGCCCAACTGGTACACTGAGCACAGGTGGTGTGCACAGCTCACTGGAAACAGAGGTTCACTTTCAGCTGATTGACAGAACGGTTGCGTGACTGACTGAGCCGCTGCCTGCCCCGCTGATATTTTGCCGCTTTTTTAACTATGTGAGCTCTTTAAAAAGCGCAGTCAACTTTAAACCCCGCGAAAAGAAAATGTGTTCTAAAAATAAGAGATGAGACGAGGGATCTCTGGAGAGTTGCAAGTATGCACTTTGAAAATTCTTCACAATCGACTCGCTGGTGAGGCTTCCACAACTCTGAAGGGGTGAACTGTATTTACATGACAGAGTCACGGCTCAAAGTGATCTTAAAATAACATGTTTGGGCTGGACGGTGTTGTTATTTTTGAAAACATGAAGGGGAACAGATGAGCTGTAGCCTACTTCTATGGCAATACCAAGGCAATCCGATTTTTTAATATCATGAATTTATTAAACAAAGAAATGCGTGGTGATGATTTCTTGAAAATTAAAACTGCTTTTGACATTAGTCTCCGCTCCAAACCTGTACACAAACCGCACACCATATCAAAAACGCTCCACCTGCATATTCACTGATGTAGTTTCTGCGCTGGTAAGATACAAAATAGAAATT
This sequence comes from Toxotes lorentzi, assembly GCA_037833715.1. Taxonomy (NCBI): domain Eukaryota; kingdom Metazoa; phylum Chordata; class Actinopteri; family Toxotidae; genus Toxotes; species Toxotes lorentzi. The sequence goes on along the minus strand of JBBMJY010000016.1, from coordinate 7,182,638 downwards.
AAGCCAGTTAATGGAGGTGTTATGTGCCGTTTGTGGCGTTTTTCATATTGTGATGTGGATCTGAAAGCGCTGCTGTATCTACTCAAGGTTGCGCGCATTCATAATTCTGAATTATGCCTCACACAATTATTGACACAAGCGGTCAGGTCCCTAAACACACCAGCCAGAATCTAGTCCATATGCATTATGAGAATAAACCCAGTCCAAATATGTGTAACGGATTACAGCTAGGCCCAATATGTTTGAACCAACTTCATAAGGCTCTGCGCACACCTGAAATCACTGCGGCAGCGACTTCAGTTCTGACTGTCACAACCTCAAAACTCACAGGCTGCTCACACAGTCTTACCTTATCACCATTTTGCGGTCAGTTTGAAACTCAGTGCCTCCTTTTTTTCTGTATAAAGAGAAGCGGAGAGTTTGTTGTGTTCTTACATCCAGTAATGATAGTCAAGTCCTGGGGAAATAAAACAACGTGGAGGAAAGAAATCCGTCCTCAGGTTCTTCTTCTCCTTCTTCTTCTTTTTCCCCGTTTGTTCGCTCTTATTTCGTTTCTTTCCGCGAGTTGTCCGCCTCCAATGCATTAACGATCTTCGGGGCGATAGGACAGGAAAACACGCACGTGGAGCGTGTGAGATATATTCTCTGGTTTGGGTCTGTCTCTGCTCGTTAGATCTTCATTGAATTGAGCGTGGCGAGACGGTGGTTGTGTTTGGAGAGTGCGGTGTGGCTGGGACGCACAGCCCCTCGCTCTCCCTCCCTCTCGCTCTCTCACACACACACTCTCTCTCTCTCTCTCTCCCCCTTCTCCCTTACTCTCTCTTTCTCTCACTCTCTGTGAGTCTCTTGTCTGTCTGTCTGTCTGCCTGTCGAGACCAGAGCGCGTACTAAAGCCCCTGGCAGAAAAAAGGGTGAGAGAGAGAGAGAGAGAGAGGTGGACGGGTGTGTATGTGTGTGTGGGGGGGTTGACGTCACTCAGCGAGGTCCCACTCTCCCAACTCTCCTGGATCAACTTTCCCCCCAAGTCCACTGCAGGAATGCACACTTGGACGTGGCTATTTTGGAGGAAGATTTGTGTTAAAGAGACATGTGTGCACGCGCCCGCGTGGGCTAGTGTTTGGGTCTGACTTGGTAATTATTTTCAGATGGCAAATCCTGGGAATATGAGTGCACGTGTGAGACCACTAGTGTCTGCGCATGTTGGTTATGCCACAGACGTAGACGCATGCTGTAATAGGTCATTATTAGAACACATTAACATTCATGAATATGCACAAAGCAGCAGGACAGAAAAGTAAACATATAAATAATATTCCATTACAAGCAAAAATCCTGAAGTAAAAACAATAATTAAAAGTATCAAAGAATTAGCTGCAAATTTTACTTTGTATCAAAAGTCCTCATTATGCAGATTTGAGCTGTGTTAGATTGTTATATTACCAGGCTATTATCATTAATGCTGTCATACATAAGCAATACTTTTAATGTTGTAGTTGGTCAAGGTGAAGTTACTTTGAACTACTTTATTTATTTTTAGGTAACTTAATTTCTAACAATGCATCATACTGTATTTTGTAAACTGATTATATGTTGTGAATAAAATCTGAACCTCCTTTCTGAACCTGAAAGTAACCAGTAGTTACATTAATACTGGGAGTTAAAAAACTATAACACGGCATAAAATGGAAATATTTAGTTAAAGTATCTCAGAGTTGCGTGGAAGGACAGTACTTGAGTAACTGTACGTCCTTGTTTTCTTTACAAACAATAGCTAGTAACTGTAGCCGTCAAATAAATGTAGTGAAATAGAAAAAAAAATCGTTTCCTGCTGAAATGCAGAGGAAATAAAATTATAGTATTAAGTACAAGTATCTCTCAGTTGTACAGTACTTGAATAAATATTCTCAGTTACTTTCCACCACCGATCCCCGGGCTGATGAGCGGTGAAGCCTGGCATACATAGATGCATCATGGTTAGGGTAATGTCAGTGCAAACACCAGAAAAAATGCCATCATGTGCAATAAGGTCACTATGAACTCATCACTAAGAGCCACAGTCACACTATAAATCCCTGTAGGGATATTACATTGATTTTGTTGTCAGACTGGGCTTGAATATGTGTGTGTGCATGCATGTCTATTGGGGTGGCATAACATCTGCCATTTTGTTTATTTTTTTATCAAATTGATTCCTACTATATGTAGAGAAGTTGCCTTCATGTACTGCATTGTGTACTCCAAGGTCAGCCTGTTACAGGAGCCAAGTTTAGCTGTAACCTCTATAATCCAGGTGTAATGATCTCACACTTCATGTAATGATTCCAAGACGTGATTTATTCACGTCCGTGCCAGTGAACAGACAGTGTTGCACAACAACGCACAAAGGGATAATATTGCCCCTGATAACACAGTCAAGTGCACGGTCCTCTGATGTAGGGCTACAGAAAAATAACAGCAGTGGCCCGGGGAGACAGATGACTATGACCAATTGTGTTTTGAGAAAAGTTGCTTTTGTGGCAGCAACCCAGACCTTCTGATGAACAACCTAGCCCCGCAGACACGAACATCTAGCATCCAACAATAGTACTCTGAGAGACAGAGAGACAGACTACTGCAGTCAGCAGATCTGTTTTCTTACCTGCACTCAGACATGTCATGTATCTGACGGAGTAACTGTGATGGTGATTTATACCTGCAAATTATACAGAGTTCCATTTTCTAAGGGCAGAATTTGATACAGCCTCCGCATGTAGATTTATAGGCCAAAGGAAAGTGTTGGTTTTGTGACAATGAACAATGGCGAAACTTGATGAAATTACTGTTATGTGAACTATTGCCCTGGACTGCTGGCAATGAGAAGGCATCGTGGGAGTGTTAGTTGTGTCTAGAGGCACAAAGTACTGTAGATCACAAATGTCTGCTTATCTGACTTTCACCGCAGCAATTATCTGGAAAATATTCTTATCTATCAGGAGTATAGGCTGAAGGTTTGTACTGTTTCGTTTGTGATGAACTCCTGCCATTTCTAGCACATGCAGTCATTGAATCTTTAGATTGGTAAATCTCTTTGAGAAAAAGATTTCAGTCCTTTATTTGAGGCCTGCTGACATCCGCCTTCGATCGATGCGTGACTAGGTCTGTCAAATGCCTCAGCTGTATTCATGATCTTTGAATATAACTGGATGACACTGGTTATTAGATTTACAATTCTACTCTACGTCTAACCTTGTGCTTTCATATTCTTGGCACCAGCTATAGCAGTAATAGAGCAGCACTTGTTGATAAATAGGGGCATGGGTAGAATTTTTCAAGAGCCTGCCTTGCTGTCCTATCATGGCTGAACTTTGTCACTCAGCAGGATACAGTAGTCTATAAACCAACTGTCCTTCAGTAAGAAGGATCCAAGGCAGAGAAAACCTGAGCACCGGGCTGAGATACAGCATTACAACATGCTGCAAGTTTGCCTATTAATACTCGTGACAGTAGGGAGGATTTTAAAAAAGTCTCACTTGGTAAATGTTTTCTTTGTTGTAGGACACTGACAATACATTTCGATTATGTGAGCCAGCAGTGTTTGATAAACCGCCTCGGGATGTTTACATTCATACATGCGTGGGGTCATACGTGATGTAGCACTGACTGACATTTACTATGTAAATACAATGCAAATGCAGCTAAGGATGCTAAAGGTTGTATAATATCAGTATGCATTTGCTTTGGATGAATAATGTAGGCAAATCTTTTGATGTGTGTGTTTCTCTGTTTACCTGCCTACACAGTAAATCTGTGGGGACTAATCTGACTTTAGAAAACTAATTAGCAATGGATATTCTCATTTATTTTGAAATTCATTCAAATTCTCTTTTTTATTTTCATTTTTTTTTTTCTGTTTTCCATACTGAACACTGGTAGTGGGTTGCCTCAACAGGCTGCCAAAGAATAATTTGAATGCCATATTCAATAATGTGTTGAGTTAGGGCTGATGTGCATTAACTACATATCCTTGTGAACATGGATATTTAAATATTGTGCTCTTTATGATTATGGAAAGTAACAGCATTGGACTGAAATATCTTGGCAGCGATTGATCGCTTGATGGCCATGAAGTTTTGTACAGACGTTCATGTTCCCCAGTAGATGAATCTTAATGACTTTAATGATTTTCGACTTTAACGATCCTGTGAAATATCTCAGCATCTCTCTGGATGGATTTGCACATGATTTTGTACAGACATTACTGCCTTCCAGAGGATGAATCCTTGTGACTTTGGTGATTCCTTGACTTTTCCAAATAGTGCCACCATGAGGCTGAAATAAGATTGTGACCAGAGTAAACAATGTAACTGATAAACATCAGCATGTTACCATTGTGATTGTGAGCACTTAGCTCAAAGTATTTGCTGCCTCACAGAGCTGCCAGCATGGCTGCAGAGTTTTAGTCTAGAGATACTGTGTTATGCTTTTTAACCCTGTACAAGCTCAGTCCTTGACAGCCCGTTTGAGTCACGGTGGTGGAGTTAGTGGATCTTTTGTACTTAAATGATACATTTTCTCTTAGGCGAGTTTTTAGTGGTGACTTTGTGAACTGTGTAAGTTACTGTGTAAAGCAAATCGCTTGACAGACTTGGTAGAATTTCTTTTGACAAGGTACAGTGTTTCTCTCAGTGGGGGTAAAACTGCTTCTTAAAGTCATACTTCTCTGAGTCTCAGCTTTAAACAGTCTGATTCAGAAACAGACAGAGGCAACACAGGTAGAAAATCAATCGGCGTCTTCTTCAAGTTGCGAGAAAAGATATTTGCTTTTACTCTGCTAAGAGGGATTCTAAGTAATACTTGTCAGATGAATTTACACTAAGGACTAGGCTCAGACTGGATTTGTTGCTCGATGGGCCGAGGTCAGTTCTATTGTAACTCAATCCAATAAATGCTGTATCAGTTTAACACTTCAGATTTGGACGGACTGACAGCTACTTTAGAAGGATTTTTCTCCTTCGTGGACAGCATTTCAGTTCAGGATAAGTTGCACTGTACTTCTGATCATACAGCCTGTTTATAATGCTGCATACAAAATTGTCAGTTTCACATTTAATGTTAGACAGACAGACGTTAAAATACAATATCCTTCACTGTCAGTCTTCCTATAGGCTGAGGTGCATGCCTTTTCACCCTTGACAAGTTGCTGGTGCTTTACAAATGACTGTCAGTCAAGCCATTACTCTCGTTTGTGCGACCCAAAGACAACATCATGTATAATACTGTGGAGGAGAGAGACAACTTGTCTGAATCAAAAACAAGGACTGTTGTTTTCAGGTCTTCACGCCCCAGAGTTGATACATTTACAGCCCCCACCCACAACCAACACTGATCAAGTAAACCAGTCATCGTAAAATTAATTTCCCCATCAAGCGAGACCCACGCTGTTTGGGATAACAATCTATCTTAAGCGGATAAATCTAATCCAATGTGTTGAGACGGATGGAGATTGACTTGTTTATGGCCCCTGCCCAAGCAGTCAAGAGAAGGAGAGAGGGGTGGTGGTAAGTGGGGGGTTGGGGGGGCTAAGAACGACAAATACCAAGGTGATATTACACACGTCTCCAAGGCACGAAAAATGTAAACCAACACCGAACTCTAGTCCTTGGCTGAGACATCTGATACTTCTCTCCTTCTTAGAATCTGTCAGACATGATGAATTGCTAAGCATACAGTCATACTTTCATGAGCAATTAACATTTAGTCGAAACTGGAAGATGCAATGGTTGCAGAGTTCATCGCAGACAAAACATACGATTTTATGATGTGGTTGAAATGACTGTAAAGTTTGAGAGTGAGATTGATTACCGTAATTATCTACATAATGGAGAAGAAGTGGTTAATTTCCTGATCAGACCCCAGACAGCTCTATATTGAAGTCTTACACAATCAGTGATAAATTCTATATAATTCACTTAGTGACCTACATAACTTAGAAACAATGACAGCTGTATAACACTTTCCTCAGGGCAAAACACTCTGCAACACCTCCTGAAGCCACGTTATTAAATGAGCCCTATTTATATTTGCACATTATGCCCCTAGAGATTTACCTGGTCCTAAAGTTAAAATCTGAGGGAAACATCCTTAGTTTTTATTTATTAAAAGTTTAACGCTCAAAACTCAGCTAATCTGCTTCATCAGGGCTGTGTGGGTGTGGTTTGATCCAATTTGACTGACAGTGCAGGCAGCATGAGCAAACAACCCGATGCCTGTCATCACATTTTGGTTCAGATGTTGCTTTGGTGCACAGAAATATGTGACATTAGCATTTTGTGTAAAATAAACCAAAGAAGTTCTAACTTTGGCAGAAAACGTTATGTTCAGGTAGGAAAAACCTGAGCAAGAAAATAGTTTTTCAGGGCCTTAAAATTCACTGCAACATTGCAGTGTTGGGCTGGGACAGCTAAACCTGGAGTGAGTGTTGTGGTAATACTTTAGCTCTTACTGCTGGTACTGCTAACACTTTTACATTAGATATTAACTATATTTGGTGCAGCTGACTGCAGCCTGGTGTCACAGTACCTAAAGAGCTGACTGCACATAGTCTTAAATTCCGGTGAAGCTGACTACATGTTTAGTCTAGTGTGACATTGCCTCACATTGGAGGAGCTGACTCCAGGCTTATGTTACATGTTTGATTGACTTTGATTAGCTCTCAAGTAGCTTTTGACTTGCGTGCTCAACTTGGCACCAGTATGAGAAGTGAAGGCTGCAGAAGTGAGGTTATAAGGCCAAAGGAGCAGCCGTGAACTCAGGCAGTATTTATATCCCTCGTGTATATCACTGTTTATAATCCACAGTTCAGTGTGCAACAATGCATAATATATTGTCTGCCACTGAAAGGGTCACAAGCATATTGTCAGTGAGAACACAACGGGCTGTACTCCGAAGGAGGGCAGCTTGAACCATTACGTGACCTGAACAACTCCTCCTGTCAAGGGGCATGCCGTGACGAGAGGCGCACACTTACTCATCTGTTCTGAGACTGCTGAGTCATGAGTAGTCAATATCACCTTATTATGATGTCAAGCAGAATCAGGTTCGCTATGAGGCTGGTGGATGGGACCTCGGTTTGATTTAGTTTAGTGTTGGCATGGGGTGCAACGAGCTGAAAAGCAATTAGGTCCATTAAGAGATCAACTGGGATGGCGCGAGTAGCCATGGTGTGCAGCAGCCTGCGCAGAGAGACAAAGAGAGAGATATAGGTAGCAAGGGAAAGAGGTTTAGACAGATTGAGTCAACTCTTGGCTGACGGAGTCACTCTGTGGAACCTAAGTGAGGACATCTGTCCAATGAAATGGGAAATTAGTATCTGAATATGGGTATGTAGTTGCATGTTTAAGATAGTATTTATGTGTTGATGCTTGATGTTCTAAGCTTCCGGTGGGCACTGATACTGTGATCATGAAACTGAGACGTGAAATAAAGGCAGGGGTTACATTAAAGCACAACAAAGACCCTTTCTCAAAGTGGTCCAGCCCCTCTAGCAGGTCACTACTGGCTGTGAGTCCACATGAAGTCCACATGAAGTAACAATGGAGGGTCCTCGCTATTAAGAGAGAGGGTATACACAAGCAGGTGAACTGTGAGAAGCACTCACCACTCTCCTCCTTAAGCGGGAATCCTTCACCATGGATACTGGTAGATGCATTAGCTGCTCTGCTTCTGAGCTACATTATGTGTTGTTTCCATGTAAATGCAAAACATCCCAAAACAATGAACATGTGTTCTATGTGCTCTGTGTTTAAATATATTCTAAGCTAGCAATTAAATGTTTAGTTGGCCACCTAATATCGATTTTATATGATAGTAAACTGAATACAGTCAGGTCGATTTATGGACGAACCTATGAGTAGATAAGATGAAGTAAACCAATATGATTATTGTAAAGAGACCTGATTTGATAATGTGGCACTGTTAGGATACTTTTGTTTCAGATGTCCTTATCACTTTTTTCCTTTCCTTTCCTTAATTTTTCCTTCTTGCCTCAATTTAAATAGACGTCTATGGAAAAAAAAACCCATGCACTTATGCTTTTCCTTCACTCTGCTTCATTGCCTTTTCATTTATTTAAATCTTTCCTGCTCTAAAAGCCTTTTACCTTCTCCTGCCTTCATCTTATCCCAGTTGGCCATTTATTTGCCCATTCTCTACCCTACTTTCTACATTCACTCCTTCTGCTCTCTACCTCTCTGACTTTCCTCCCTCAAATTAATAGTGACACATACCTCATCTCTGTTTGTGTCTCTGTCTCACTCCCTCTGTCTCTATCCCTCCGTCTCTCTCTCTCTTTCAGCAGGTGTGGGCTGGCATCGGGCTTTTACGAGAAGCCTCTCACCATAGCCAATTGATCATAGCCATTGTTTGCACTGGGTCCTCCATTTTACAGTTCAGTGTTCATGAAAAGGAGCTTTTGCCACTCCTATCTGTCACCCTCTCCACCCCAAAATATACTCTCTCTTGCTCTCTCACTCCCTCTCTGGCCAGTGATCCCCCACTGACATTTTCACAAGCACACCTTCATCAATTTCACACCACCGATGCCCTTCTATGCCAGTGTGGAAGGTAGGTGAATTGATGGGTGAGTGCTGACAAAGCTCGCTTGAATTCGAAGTCGGGTAGTGACAAAGTTCTTCAAGTCTAGGACATATAGGACATGGGGGCCCATCAATAAGTGTGTCATCAGGGCCCACAAAATAACAGCTGCGTGACATCAAACAAGAGGCCCGGTCTATGAAAAGCATGATATTATTTCATGATATTGAGCACGCTGCCACAATGTACAGTGCAACTGTCTGCATCTCAGCTTACCATTTGCTGCCCCCTGTAGTTTGCATCTTTCTCATTTACTCCTCCAAGATGAGTCATGCAACGTATGCTATAAATCCAATAACGCAATAAAATGTGTGATGGAAAAAGCTATCCAGAAGGTAAATATCCTCTGTGCTCGCTTCCTCCCTTTAGTCTTGGAAAATTTGGCCATTCTATCATCAGCCAACTGGTGCATTTATGAGCTGCTAAAGTAATTGGCGGTAGCGGCAAGATCTCAGCTGAGGCAAAGGTAGCACATTCACCTCAACAGAGCCTTAAGCTAAATGCTTCATTGAAATAACAGAGAGGAGATGGAGGAGGCGAGTGGAGCAAAAGAGAGTAGCAAGGTGCCTCATTCAATGGCTCAGGGGTTTATGGGATTGCTCCCAGCTGTCACTTTGTGTAGTGAATCTGCAGCACCGTAATATCTTAATTGTTTCAAATTAAATGCTCGTAAAATGGCAAAGGAAATGAGTTTTTCTCTCTGGCTAATCCAAAGCAGCCCCTTGACTTACATCTGGGCCCGCTTTAAGTGAGAGGGGGTTTAAAAAGTGGAATGGCTCCCACATGAGATGTCTATGGATAGGCTGGTGTGGAATTAGTTTTTATAGGTTGTGAACTACGAGCCTATCAATGTGCATATGTGACTCACGTGTCTCAGAGCATCTCTCACCCTATTTCTCTCTTTTGTGTCTCCCTGCCGTGTTCCCTGTGTCAGCGTCTTGATCTTTCCCTTCTTTCATTCTTCCTTTACATGTGTGCACATGAGTTTATGTGTACTTATGTATGTTTATGTGGAGGTTGTGTGCACACAGAGGCTTATCATAATAAACTGTCTAAATATCCTGTGGGGATTCACACATTTAGCCCCCCCCCCATCTCCCTCCGGCACTTCTGAGACTCAGGTCATTCCACAGCACATTCAAATCACTCAACCAGCTAAAGCGTCCTGAATGGCATCAGCCTTGATGTCAAACACACACATATACACTCAATCATGCATGCCTGCGCATACATAATGCACACACGCATGTCGGCATAAATGCAAACACAGACACATAGAAACCCCTTCCTACCTCTGTCACCAATAATAATTGGTAAATATATTGCTATGTACCCAGACCTCAAAGTATACATGCATCTTACACACTAAACATATGCCCTCTGTGTGAACACAGTGTGTCATGTTTTTCCTGGCTTTTGTGAACACAATTCCCAGTCTGAATGGATATCAGAATTTCCCATTAGCCCCTGTTAACTTGACATCTTCCTTTCCATTCTTATATAAATACCAGCTCAAAATGAAGCCCCTAACAGGCAAATCCAGCAGACAATTATGTGTCATTACATCTGCAAAGTGGTTTTGTGGTGGGGGCTGTACGTGGTGGTGACAGTAGGGGCAGTGAAGTCGATTATCGTAAAATGAAACACCAACTGAGAAGGCCTGACACCTCTCCACTTGGAACCAGAGACTGATTGAAAAAAGAAAAGAGAAGAAGAAAAAAAAGCTTTCGTTCTACTCAGTGGATTGGTAGGACGAGAGTGCTGTGGTAAAAGTTAAACTGACAAGTGCTTCAGAAGTTTCTGACATTGCTGCCATTAATAGTGCCATCTGCTGTTAGGAAGATCCAGAGGAAAGCAGTGAGTCTACATCTGACAAGAGTTACAGCGTGCTGGCTATTTTTGTGAACTCATCTGTCATTAAGAACCAGAGAGTCTGTACTGTCCTGTTGATTATTATTGTTAGTAGTAGTAGTAGTATATCTATAGTACTCTTTATTGTTTTTCAAAAAGGCAAGTTTAGAAAAAGCTTTATAAATTGATCAAATCAAATTCTGAACAATCTCTGATCCATTTTGCTCTCACACAATTCTGAATTTCCTCTGGGCTCTAAGAATCCTTTTAGCCTCTGTTAGCTTATTGTTTTGGTTTTACAGCGTGCAAACTCCACTATCATCAATTTGGAAACATTACTCCAAATGAAGGTTAATGTTGTTCCATGTCTGCTTGATGTCTAAACATGCAGTTGTTTGCTAATTCATTCACAATCACAGTATTTCAGATATTATGTTTCCAGCTTGTTGTGCTGCCCCCAAATGGCCAAGATATCACAAAGGCATGATTTTGAGTTTCTGTATCATGCATTCAAAGGAATAATCTGACCTTGAATTTTTTTTTTTTTTTTGTAAGGTCAGCTACGCTAATCAGAAAGAGAGAAAATGCCTAAAAAATGAGTGAGAACAATCATGGCTTGAGATAGGCCTTTTTTCACAGCAGACATTTTGACTTATCATAGAAAAAAACAGGTGTTACAAAGCCATTATTCACTTTATTAGTTACACCTGTGCTTTCTCTGTTGTGACATGTCAAAATGTCTGTCTTGAAAAAAAGGGGCGAATCAGGATTCTCTGTGGAATTAACTGATTGTGACAAACATTAGTCAGGATGAGAAATGTCAGCGAGTGTTTGAGCTTTCTTATGCTTTGGCGATCTTCAGGTGAGAGAAAGTTCACTGCGGCCAAACTGTGACGACCGCACAATGTTTGTGGCCGCTGCAGATACAAATGTGTAATCAATGAATCCGTCTTGACGTTGCCTCTGCCATACTCGACATCAAGATCCGTCTTCCGCTTCTTACCATATATTTTGCTCGCCTGTGTGCTGTGTTCTTTTAAATGTACTGCAGAGTATTCTCCATCCTTTCCTCTGATGCTTCACATCTCATCTCTCCCCTCTAATCTCTCCTTGTGGTCCTTTCATTTCCATCTCTTTCCACTCCTCCCCAACCCCCTCTTCCCTTCTCATTCTGTTTGCGTCCTCTTTCCCCTTTCTCTCCCTTGTCATGTCTCTCAACGCTTCCACTCCCCCTTCTTTTTTTTTTTCACCTGCACACTGCACAACTTTCCCTCCTCTTTTCTGCTCCCTCATGTGCTGTTGGACACTCTCCCACCTTTCCCCTCACATTTTCCATTTTTCTTTGTGTCTCTCCCTTTTACTATTGTTATTACCTTTCTGTCCTGTCTGTCTGATTATCTTGTTACCACCACTCTAGCAGCAAATTCTTTTGACCCAATCCCTTTTTTCTTCTCCTTACATTCTCCCCTTCAACATCTCCTTCCTGTCACTTTGACTTCTTTCTTTGCATCACTTAACCAGCCTTTATTTTTCTTCTTTTTCCTCTCCTCTCCTTTAACTTATCCTCCATTAGTTGTTCCTATGCCTTATGCCAGAATATGCCCCATCACTGCCAGTCTCACACTCTGTCTCACTCTCCCATCTCCTCCTCTCTCTCTGCCATGTTTGTGGCCTTTCGCTCTGTGCACATCTAATGGCTGGGGTGTAATCCACTGGCTAATCTGCTGACAGCCTGTGTGACAAGGCATTAGCTTTGTGTCACTGCCTACCATGCTGCTTCTCAGTGTGTGTGTGTGTGTGTGTGTGTGTGTGAGAGAGAGAGTCAGAAAAAGAGAAAAGGGAGAGTGTATGAATGTTAGCGTGTCCGTATGCATATGAAATATGTTTGTAAAACTTTGTGTATATGCTAGCGCGTGTGATGGGGTGTAAGTAATGGCCTATGTATGTTTGTTGCTCTATGTCAACTGGAAGCGTAAAATTGATTGATACTGTAGCTCCTCACTTTTGCATGACCTTCCACCTTTCCATTTTTTCCACTATTTACGTCTACTGCTGCCCCCATTTTTTTTTAAATGGGTGATAGCGGTTTTAATAAGATGCCAGGTCAGAGTTCTAGTTCATGCAGCAAGAGGCAGACTGGGCAAGACAGTCCAAAATAGCCTTGTCAGGGTGCCTTGCTGCTCTGTCAGGCATCCAGCCATGTCAAATAGGGCTCAGTTTGTAACAAAATATTGGATTCTCTATTACTTCCACTATAATAGTTTGGGCAAAATTGTCTGTCTTTCAGCAAAGGCTTTTTTTTTTTTTTATTATTATTACATTTGTCACCAAAGACTCCTGCTCATATCAGGGATTCAACGATTACTTTAATTATTGATAATTATTCAGTCAATGGTTTAGACTATACATATGTAATTTACATTGATATAAAACAGAGAGCAGCAGAAAATAGTCACATTTAAAAAGCTGGGACCAGCCAATACTAAGCATTTTTTCGAATGACTTAAGCAGTTAATTGATTGTCAGAATTGCTGTTGAATGACTAACCTTTCCAGCCTCGAGTTAATGTCTTCAAATAAGTGGGTGAGTGAGTGATTTTGCATCCATGCATGATCATATGTGCGCATGTAACTCCATGCATGTCCTGTGGCTTTGCATATGCTGCTCAGAAATCTTCTTCCTCATCTGAACTGCCAGCAGAATTTTCCTTGCACTTGCCTCCATCCCTGTCTTTGTAGATTCTGTCCCTTTCTTTCGTGGTCCCCTCCTCTGTCTCCACCTGAGTGATCCTGTTATCACAGCTGACCCCTCACTGGATCTGTCGACAGCCAAAGAGATTACACCAAAGACTGCGGAACACATTGGGCTCCCCGTTTGAAAAGGGGGGAGAGATTGCCTGATCCCCTGATGCTAATAAACTGGCCGAGGCTTTGGGGATTCAAGAAGGTCCCATCGGGAATAGGGTTTTGAGAGGTGTGGGGGTGCTATAGTCGACTTTAAGTCTACTTCTAATCACTGGGTTTTTCAGAAGGGATAAGGGAAAGGAGAATGGGAGCTTGGTCTGGAATGGAATTAGTCCCTGATGGAGCTGAGGATAAGGTTGTTGGGCTTTGATTTGATCACAGTGTTTGCTTGAAAGCTTGTGAGTAGCATGTTTGATCAAATCTACACTGTGCATGGAACATGCCATACAGCTTGGGTGAAATACGATGATAATAATAAAAACATAATACTTTAGTTGTCCCTAAGAGGAATTTATTCCCTTTCTACATCCCTCTGAGTCGGCTACAGCCTCAGTGCAGCTTGTAGATTCATTACATTGCACACCTCTTCTTTGAACCCATGTCAACAACAGGCATATGTCATGCATAGCATAACATTGCTTTTCATAGCTGCTCATAGTTTATATTATATTAGTTGTATTGGCCCTGTGCTACCGATGCCTTCTGCAGTGAACGTTTTCCAGCTAATGACTCATAATCCCTGGGGAACTGTGATTCATTTCATTCATGCTAATTTCTGGGTATTCCTTGATCCATTCCTCCAAACTCTCTTTTTTGACTGTTGCCACATGGGGGATATTTCTGCCATTCAAGTGAGAACACAGCACAATTATCATTGATTCATTCACCATAAAAGCAGAGCAGAGTGAGACAGACTCTTATGAAACGTGGCTTGCCAAAATACTGTCAGAGGCGGAGGTTTGATGGCTCACTCGTCCGTGGCCTCCGCATCATGTTGTCTTCGCCAGCTGTTGTTTGACAGAAAGCAATTCTTCCTGCAGTGTGCAAAGACACAGCTATCAACTTAAGAGGCTTGACAGCAACACACTATGGGGCCATTTTTCTACTGTATTTTAATAGGTATTACTGGTGGAGCATCTGCAGATGGCGTAAGACAAAGCAACAAATTATAAGGAAAGAAAATCTCTGAGAGCGGAGAGGAACCCTGGTGTTCTCTAATCTCATAGTATTTCTTCACAGTTTCATATTGATACACTAAAATGTTGTTGCACCGCTATATGTATGTTTGATAAAATACACCATACACATTTTTTTCCCCCAGCATTTTGAGGTGGTTTTATGTCACAGTGTTGCAGTGGAACCAAGACCAAGAAATGTGCACCAACCAATACAGTCCTGGGAAGCAGTGAAAGAAACTGCCTTTTATTGATCTGTCCTAATTACAGGAGTCAATAAAATTTATGACTTTCAGCCTTGCCAGAAGCCACTTATATGGCATACTGAGTTGGGCAATCACTTATAATGGCAAGTGATCAAATGGTATACCATTCTACCAAACAAAAACAGTATGGATCAAACATGGGTGTAAAATCCAGTCTGGAGCCACATTGCTGTCAGAGCTGAGATGCTGTTGTTTTTATGCCCAGTCTGAACAACAGTTGGTAGCAAACCATGTGATAAACCTCTGCCTGCTATTTTGTGTGTGGCTTCTCAAAAGTCAACACAGTGCTATAAATATGAAACCACTTTCAAGATATTTCTTTTGTAACCAATTTCACATTATACACATGTTCATTCAGCATTCAGTCCACTTTAACCATGGAATGAAAAGGCGCAACATCCTTGCAAATGCATGATGGAAGCAAGCAGTCAAAACCGTCATCTGTCTGTGTAGACAGTAAAATTCAATGTACAATACAATGCATGCTGCTGCTGGGCTTGTCGATGCTGATTGTGAGAGCAGGGCCAAGCTCCAAACACTTAGTAGATCATCGTAATTAAAACATAAATTGGAGGTATTGAGCTGCATGCAGTCGCCAGCGCAGGCTCCAGGGAAGCATTGATTCATGCATGCACTTGGAGACAACTGCTCTGCTTTGCACAGAGTAAAATATAGAAGCCTTGTAAATAAAATCAATAGCAAACAAGCTGCCTAGGCTCTTCAAATAGTAGACAGTGAATTACAATCAGGCAACTAATGCTGGAGGTGAGTATGGATGCATGGGAGAGATACAAGCTTTACCATGAATGCAGGATTAGATACAGTATATTTATGGTATGTGTCTGTGGATACTGATTGATTGATTTTTTGAAAATAACGTAGAGAAGACAAGGTGTTGGTTTCAAAAAGGTATGCAAGGATAGTCTTCATTTTACTTTTAGACTAGTCCAAAAGTAGTCTGTTAGACTAATTGCACAAAAACATGCACTGCACTTTTAAAACTTTAAAAGTTAGCTAACCCACCCCCGCATTATATCAAAACTAAGTGCATTGCACTGTGTTTCAATCACACCTGCTGACAACTAACACAAAAGAGAAAAACATGAACCATAATTTGTCATTTACTCACAAATTTGTGGAGAAGACATAAAAAGAGAGCGTTTCGAGACATCACAGTAACCCCTTGAAAAGGCATATTTTGTTGCCATTTCTTCACTAGATATTGAATTTAAAATGTCCTTGTAACTGTCAAATTCTTCCACCAGAAACATGTTTTTGTGCTGGAGTGAACAGAGCTCGGCAGCGTGGAGCTTTATCTCAGTCAGCCATATTTGTTAGATTGAAAGCAATCCTAATTTACCCCGAATACATAGAAAATTAGTCCTACTTAAGATAGTCAAGAACAAGAAAGCTTTGTGCAACCCATGGACTTTGATGTGTATCTGAAGTCTGAATGAGTCAAAGTCAAAGTCTGTCCTCTGATGATTTGTAATGGGAAGGATATAGGTCCAGAGTAATAACAGCACAACCCTGATGCAATCTTTATGACATGGCAGTTATGTTTATACTGAACAATAACAAATATTCTGATAAGTATATGACAATTATAATATAATTTACACACCTGCTGAAGTGCAAGGGCTGTAAGAGTACCCATGTAGAAAATGACATTCCTAGCTTGTGAAATTGTATTTTTCTGGTAGGTTTGTATTCTAAAGAATATTTTTTTTCTTTTCTACTTTATCTTGAATAGCTTTGGCACATACTGTAGGGCCTGCTCAGGAGGTTACCTGAGGAATAATCCAATCAAGCAGAGTTGTAAAAATCTGGCTATTCTGTCTTTAATTTAAGGTTCGCTTCCAAACACACTGCAGTGTTTTTTTTTTGTTTTTTTTTCTTTGTAAAGCTAATATAGCGTGATGAAAGAACAAAAACACAAGGGTTGCTATCTGCAGAGGTGCCATGTGCTGTGGCTGAAGGAATATTCCCTAAAATGGCTCTGGGCACGCACCTGAACCCTGTTCTCCACATTTATTAATTTACATCTTGAAATAAGTTGTAGATTTAAGGCAACAGCACTGTACTCACTAGAAGAAGTATAGTTAAGTATAGAATAGATTTTTCTACAAGAAATATAAATGATATACTGGACGTGGACTTTAATTCACACCTGCATAACCCCAGGTTTCTCTGGTTGTTTCTTAGACTAATCATCATGCTGTGGGCAGTGGTCACTGTTGCCAGCCTCACATGTGGAAAAGAGAGGGGTCAAGACTGAATCGGCAAAAGTGAAAGAGGGAGGACAAAGAGAGGAGCAGTTACAGATGAGCGCAGGGATGAAGACAGCCATGGCAGGGGACAGAGGCTGCAGAGAAAGAGTGGGCTGGATGGATAGGGAAAATTGGATAGGGAAACAACAGAGGGAGAGGAGAGGCAGGCAAGGGGAGATAGCAAGGGTAGAGTGGCAGGAGAATGAGAGAGGGCAGAAAGGAGGGAAATGAAGGAGGGAGGGAAAATTGGAGAAAAGCAAAGGAAGGTGGTAGAGGAAGAGCTTTTCCTCCCAGCCGTATATCCTCAAAGCTGCTTTCATCCGCCCTCACATCAACAGCCTAGGTTGAGAAACCCCTTTGCAAACTCCACACACACTTACACACATAGACACACACTCATCATGCCAAAAAGCAGGCTTTTACAGTAATCACCGGTCTACCTTTTGGCATCATACAAAACCTTTTTTATGCATTTTGTTGCTACAGGGAACTGCTTAAAAAGGAATATAGAAAACCTAAAAAGGTTTCTTCTAATTATAGTCAAAATGAGCCTCATGAGCCAGCTGAATATTGAAGCCTTTCTAGCTTGAGAGATGAAGCCAAAATTGAATGATTTGTTTTTCTTTTGTTCTACTGGAAATCAAAGGGGCACTCACACAGATATCTTCGTGCAGAACAACGGAAGAGACGAACACAAACATGTAAGCGCAAACTTCTATCTTCCATCTACAGAGTAAAATAAAATGTCACAAGATACATTAAGTATGCGCATGCACAGTAACGCATGAGTAAAGATACACTCTTACATAGACACAGCCTGAATAAGTGCCAGAAGCAGAAAGGAGACAAAGGAATTAAAGCGAGGCTGAATAACAGAGTATGACATGTCCAAGGCCTATCACTAATTATGCCCCCACTGCTGCAAAATGTTCCCTTACTATGATCCACTGAAACAGGAGACAGGGCAAAAGGCTGCAGAAATTGTTGCTGAAACCACCATATAAGTAAAGTGTTTGTCAGTCATAAGTAAGGTGTCAGGAGACAAGAAAAAAAAATAGTCTGAGGTTCCGATTGCATTAAAACTTAACCTAAACCCTGAAAACTGATGGCATTATTGTACTTACATTGCTTTTGTAAGTCTCACTGTGCTCAGGATTGCGTACTGAATGTAGAGGAACTACAATGTGCAGGTAATTGTTGTGTTTTGGCTTCTGAAATAAACAGGATGAGGTAATCTGGACTCCAAGCACTAGTTAGTTCATGCAGCTAGAACACTGTCACTAATTCCAGCATTTCAATTTTCTACATGGGGATATCTTACTGATTATCTGGAACAGTCTGTGTGTTAATCAGCTACAGGAAATAGATTTAATATAAACATAAATTAAGCCAGAAGCAGTTATTTAAAGCTGCACTATGTAAACTGAATGGTTTGCAGGCCTACAGTACGTTTCCTTGTTTGGAGTGGAGACTGTGACTAGGCTCAGCCTGATGACTTCACTTCTGGATCCAGTGCCTGCTTGCAGTTGATTCAGTTTTCAGTTGGTCAGATCAGACAGGTGTGTGTGAAGGACATCAACTGTGTGATTTAGGCATGGGAGAGTGTCTGTTTCCTTTTCAAACAGATCACATGCATGATTGTTTGGCAGGCAAGACCCCTTTTTCACACGTTAGCATCACTTGGTATAATTATCTAGGTATGACAGTGGATTTATTCAGGCACACATACTGTTGGTTTCTCTGTTTGGAAAAAGTCAGTGTCAAATCTGTGCCTGTATGACATGATGAATGTCGACTGATTTGGCAATGCTTGGGCAAGATATAGCGTCTGGCTCAAAAGATGCAGGATGTTGCATTTAATGTGTTCAGTGGATGCTCTCTGTTCATCTTGCACGGATGAATAACCGTTCCCTTGTTTCAAACACCAACCAGTTTTCCCTAAAAAGACTCTCTTTTAATTGAATCTTCAGCTCCAAAATACTGTTTGAATAAGTCGCATTAAGTAATGCATCGTCCTGTTTTCTGATTGGTTCACTAACTAAAAGCATCGTAAATTTACCAACTATTTGACCAAACCCAGCATCTGAACCTCATTTGGGTGAAATAGAGCAAATAAATAACATCTCAGTTAGGAAATATTGGACACTCTTCTCTATTGTGTCCCCACTTTATTGTTGAGGTTGCTAAGAGGGTGTATTTTTACCTCAAACATTTCCAAATTGCAGTTATTGGGCTTTGTCAAGATGTTGAATATGTTCTCAGCAAACACACAACCATGGATACAATACAAACACAAGCAAATCTGGTTCATTTTGCAAACACGCTGTACACACAAACACACTGAAAACACCGCCGCCACCACCACATAGATTTATGTTATTATCGAATGACCCACATGCCCACTTAGATTTGTGGCGCTCCTCTAGTCTTCCCACAATGCACTGATGGGTGAGGCTGAGATGTTGTAGCATGCCATTTATCTCTGTCAGACGTGGTTGAACACAAGTTCTTATTGGCTGGGCAGGATTCGTGATTGCTAAAGCGGCACCCCAGTCTCTGAGACCCTGCTAATTAAACAGTGGGGAGAAAAGAGCAAGAGACCTTCACACTCTACCCTCTGAGGCTCCGTTCTGCTGCGTACAGCATTAACACAGTCCTGAGACTGAGCAGAAATTGAAATCCAGCTTAAAATACCATGACCCATCCTTGATGTTGACTATACAATGATTTGAGCATCAGATGTGATTGCAAAAGCTTACCTTACAGCACTCAAGCAACCTTCCCAACAGTTCAAGAGCTGCAAGACAAAAAGAAAAAAGGGAGGGGAAGAAAAAATAGGTTAGGATACAGTTTATTCATGCTGTCATAGAGGCTGTTATGATAAGAAGTTGATTTCATTTGTGGAAAAGAGTTCAAGAAGTATGGGTGAAGATAGCAGTAGGTTTTGTTATTGGGAAATAGTTTTAATCACAACTACAACAGCGCAGTGATCTGCCGCCCTGAGCTGAGCACTAATTCAGCACTGCCATTGCTTTTTATTGTGTAAAGGGCAAACATTTATTACCCACTGATTACATTTGGCAGGCATATGTGTCTGACACTTAAGCCCTTGTAATTTTCCAACCCGTTACAGAAATCCCCTTCTCCACCACTGATATTCAATCAGTGCTTGAATGTGGTGTATCTCCCATGGATTTCATTGGGACACACAAAAAAGGAGTTGTGAGAACAAAGGGGAAATGGGAGTTAGGGGGGCATTGAGCAGCTTTTTAGTTTGGTACTAATTAAAATGTGGGCGGCTCTCAAAAGGTCACAGATTGACCAAAAAAAGAGGGGGAAAGGGGGCATGTCACTGCTGATTGTGAGCATAAGGCGCTCAAGGTCTTGCAGATTAATACCAAGTTCACTTTCAAAAAGGGAATCGAGAGAGAATTAGTCGTGTGACTGATAAACAGCATATCTCCATGCTCTGTTCCCTTCCCCTTTTTTCCAGCTGGGAGATAAAATTCAGGCTTGGCAATGGTTGCCAGCGCAATTGATTCTGGCAGAGGAATATGACTGCAGAGTATGAGGGCTAAGTATCTGAATAGCTGCTGTCAAAATGCTGAAGGGGAATTTATTTCCTAGTTTATATGCAAGCTATATCATGGAGTTACTGAGACTAAATGGCTACAGTTTGATGTACAGTATGCTGCTGTTTCCCTGGCGTATAATTACAGTGCTGTTCTAGGCACAGGCTTATGGGTGCTATGCCTGGTGAAAGCATACAGTCATTTGCTTGGATATGAAAAATCCTTTACATTTTTTTAAATATAAAATGTCTTTGAACCATTGTTGTAATTACCATGAAATTATTATTGATCTACATGTCAGCATGTTATGTGTGAAAACTGGCATTTTGCAAATCTGACACACATGAGCTTAAAAAAATCCATTTCGAATTAAAGGGATCTGCGAGCATCATTTGGGATTGAGCAAATGAGAGAGGGAGAGCAGAACACAACAGAGAGTTAGGGAAGAGGAAATTGGTAGCCCCATTGTGTCTGATCCATCCCTCCCCTAATAAGGTTTCTTGACCAGTGGGGAACACGGAAAATGATTAATAGGTACACTCCTGCAATCAGCAGGCAATGAGAGAGCCACCTGTCAGAGGTCCTGCCGCCGTTCGTAGATTTATGGCTAATAATTGGACATGAGTGCAGCCACTCTGGTACTATCAGAACCTCACAGGGCCAGCTGCTTGGAGATACAAACAGAAGGAAATCAGAAAATTTGTTTTATGCTGAAGACTGTGAGAGTATGTGGAGATGCAGAAAATAAATTCCAACTGAAAATTCTGAGAATAGCTCTAGAAAGTAATGTTGCTCCCCTAAAACAGACAGTCACATTTAATGGTGCCCAAGCCTGTCCTCACTTTATAGTATTGAAGTTGTTAGAATGGCATATACTGCTTGTCATTCTACAGTATGCTGTGAGATAGTGTACTTTATGGTACTAATTGGATAGTTTATTAAAATAATTTGCTGCTCTGAGTTCATTCCGATCTTAAACACTCCGCAGAGATTCCTGCAGAGTCTAATATGTTTAACAAGTTCTATGTCTGTTCAGCTGCACTTTGACAACACCTTGGCAGGTTCTAGATTATGTCAAATAATGAAAGTACCCCGTGTAAGAACTGAGGAAATAGACATGATGACCTTCTTAAAACACCATCTGTTGCCGAGCACAACCTCAGCAAAGCAAGGTCAGCTAAAAGAGACACATTATAGTGTCCCGCTGTACTGTAATTGGTAGAAGACATTAATTCCATGTTGCCTAATTTGAAATACTATTATGCATTCACAGTGATTTCATTCAAAAGCTGGTGGAAACATATCGTAGCCATTGTAATTAATAGAATGGTAAAATTTGATGGGCACAAAGGCTACTGTAGATCACTGTGAAAAGGAGAATGAGAGCACTGTCGACGTTTGACATTTCCATTTGTATCTGTGACAGGCAATCAAGCTGGCAAAGAAAGTGATATTATCCTGCTGTATGTAAACATAGTCTGGAAATATCAGACCTGATGAACAGTGATGATGTGCTGCCTACCTAAATAACCCTGGCGATGACAGGCCTTAGCGCTCCATTTATTCCAACACTGATGTCACCCGCCTTCCCCTTCAACCCCCACCCCCACCCCCAGTCCCACTCCCCATATACCACTTTTCCACTTCAGTTTATATACTCCAATGTCTTTTTGAGACATTTCTTTCTCTGTACACCTTGGTGTCAGGGTCACTGTCCTCCCAGTCCACACACCCCCCCTCCTGACAGCCACCCATCAGCCTGGGTGCAATTTAAAAAGCCCTTCAACAGCTGCCATTCCACAGGGCTGGCTATCAGTCCAGCTGCCAAAACCCAGACAGGGACTCTGCTTCAGCAAGCAACTTTGAACGTCAGGTTGGTTCCCCCAATTCCAAATGGACTGAAGGTGAAAGACTCTATTTCTCAAAGATTGGTTCAGCTGAGGGCGGCACGGTGGTGCAGTGGTTAGCACTGTCACCTCACAGCAAGAGGGTTCCAGGTTCGAACTCTGGTCTGGGCTTTTCTGTGCTTGCGTGGGTTCTCTCCGGGTACTCCGGCTTCCTCCCACAATCACAAAAACATGCACGGGTTAGGTTAATTGGCTACTCTAAACTGCCCATAGGTGTGAGTGTGTGTGTGGCTGTCTGTCTTTGTGTGTCAGCCCTGCGACTGACTGGCGACCAGTACAGGGTGTACCCCGCCTCTCGCCCATAGTCAGCTGGTATGGGCTCCAGCTCCCCCGCGACCCTGACGGATTAAGCGGTAGAAAATGGATGGATGGATGGTTCAGCTGAAGACAGGGTGACTGAGGTGGAATTTCGAGGCAGCATTGCTACTTCCTTCCTGACATGCTACAGCCAACATCTGACATGCACTGTTGTGGTCTGAAGACAAATAGTTTGACTTAATGTAGGCTGATGAAAATGATTTAATAACACCAGCGTGGAGCAATGTGTTGAATTATATTTGTAAACATTATGAGGCTTTGGGAAAAAAAGTAAAAGCTCTTGGGAGAATTCTGTAAAGGGGGAATATTTGTTGCTCTGCAGAGATTTGTCACTTGCCTCTGTGTCTGTGTATTTGAGCAGTGTGCCTGCCTGCCTGCATGTGGACATTGCATACATTGCTTGCTCATGTTGCCTGAAACGATGAAGTGAAAACAGCTCAGCCTTGAGGCTGCAGCCTGCTGCTGTGCACTTCTCTCCACCATATGTCTTTGTCAAAAATATTTGCTGTGCGCTGAATGAGGGATGAAATCAATCCAACTGCTATTTTCTCAGTTGCTTGTTCTTGAAGGCAGCAAAAAAAAAAAAAAAAAAAAAAAAAACTGTACCGATACTTGCCAGATCAACCCACATTGTCAAACGTAACAACTGGTCACCAGTGACATTCGCAGACAGACCATCTGGTCTCCAGCGTCCACTAGTCGTTTAGGGAAAGAATGGAATGGGTGAAGCCTTTCTCCTATGTCAATTAGCAACTGGAGTAGATGGATGTGAGAATTGCTGTAGTGTTATGGACCAATCAAAGACATGTGCTATGTGCCAGTTGGGAAATATTTAAAGGTGGTCCACAGGCACCAGTGCAGTGAATTTTTTTTCACTTAGAATGAGTGAATAGATGTACTTGCTGGCCTTCATTTTCCTTAGTTTCACCCACTCAGCTGGACTTCTGGTACACTGTATCTGCACTGCCTAAAGATAAAATCAGCAGCACAGTAAGGTTGTGTCAGGGCTCTTGATAACACAGAATATCATCTGGTAATACACTCTGTTAGAGTTGTATTTAGCATTGAGATATTTAAATCGCTATATGTCTTTGACGTATCCACTTTACATTTCAAATGGTCTTATGCAAATATTTAGCACTCCTCCAAATAGCTGCTGCTGATGCAGAGCTCTGTTTAGTAAAAGGCCATTTCAGCTGAATTGTGTAAATGCTGCATATAGCTGAAGAAGTGACGCTATTTTCAACTACAGCTTCTGGACCGGATGCAGCCATTGTGTTGGGGACTCTTGCTGTCCGCCAAAGCTTTTAGTCCATTGTGTGGCAGCATCACTTTTGCCCATAGCCACAAGACCACATGAACAAAAGCTCCAGTTGGCTGGGTCATAATGCGATGTACCTGGGGGATGTGCGCATGTTTTTGCATGGACTAGGGAGGGTAATTGTTGGGTCCATTAACACGAGAGAGGGCTGCAGCTTCCAAGCTGAAAAATTGCCCTAAGCGAGCTGGCATTATGGGGAGGCATCTTCCCTGATCCCATTCACCAAAGAAAGTTAATGGAGTTGAAGTGGGTCGTCTAGAGTTAAATTAAATCTGTTGCCAATGGAGAGGCTTTGATGTAGCAAAGATTAAGCAGTTGTTGTAATTTCATGTTCAACCCAGGCCACTGTCTGCCTCAGAGAGAGCAACCTTTTAAAGATTTCTTGATACATCAGTGGTAGCTTTGCTCAGTTGGTAAAAGCATCTGCTGAAATACAGTAGTAACTGTTGAGCATGTTTTAAATGTAGGAGAAATATGTTTTCTTTTTTATCATGAACCATGGCTGTATTCAGGCCAAAAAGCCACACCATCTAAATTGATTATAATTAAAAAACAAACAAAAAAAACCAAAAACAAATCTGTTGTTTGGCCATACACTGAAAAGCAAGATTTTTTTTTTTTTAAAAGGGAAAATTTTCACTGTGAGATTGAAGTCAAGGTTCTTAACAGTCCCATGTTTTCACTGAAACCTCCTTATATTTGTAGGATGTGAAGCTCTCTCTCTCTAACAGCTTCTCTTTAGTCAACAAGTGTTGGAGAAGTCATGGATCTCTGGTGGGATTTATCAGTTAATGGTAGAAGTGTCCTTCCTGTGCCCTTCTGTAAGAGCCAAGCATCATTAGTGAGAGGGTTAAGAGAGGGCTCAGCCATCCATATGTTTCAATAATTACCTTGCACTTCTGTCAGGACACATACAGAAAGGCTGAGCTCACATCACAGTACTACAGACAAAATAAATGATGAGAGAAAAGTGTCTGAATGGATCTCTTTTCCCGTCAAGTCTCATTTTCACGTTGCTTTTCTGTGAGGACATTTAAATCAGCTGAAGGTCAAAGGTACAAATGCTCAGGTTTTATCACATGCAAGAGGCTGTGGATCAGGCCTCAGCTTTAGTTGCAAAGGCAGCAGTCTCTGCACTGTGAGTGACACATTATTTCTCTGTAACCCCCGCCACTCCTATTCTCACTCCCCCAAATCACAAGCCCCAATCTATTTTCTGCCTGGCTAGTCTTATGAAACTGCATATATTCTGTCAGATTACTCCCACCATATTCCCAGACTGTTTAGTTCTTGGATGTTTGAGGAGCACATTTGGAAATGAGGGCCCAAACAACACACAGTATTTGTGAGCTGATCAGTGACACGCTGCACCTCAGAGATTTAACCACAGATGTTTGTGCTTAAAAAAATTACATTTTATGGTTTTCTGATCCTGTGATGTGGGGAATATATTTGGAATTATGTTTAAGGTCTCCGTGGAACATTATTACATCCGTTATTATGATAATGTGCACTTTTTAAAATTCTACCAGGTATCTTTAGTAGGAATATAAAGCCACAGTGGAGAATAAATGCACGTGTTTACATAGATATTTGTGAAAACTCACTATTCATACTTTTCTTCTTCTTAAAATATGCTTCTCTTTGAAAAGCAAACCATCAGTTTCAGAGAACATGACCAAATTAAAATGACCTTTAGTTTAATATTTTGCTTGAGTAGGCCAGTAGGTTGTAAGATATCATTAATATCATCTTACTTAGATAAAATATTTTCTGTCAGTGTCTTTTAGATGAAGAAGAATTTTCCAACAAGTGTATGGACTTTGACCAACTACAAAAAAAGATGTTGACAGTGAAAATTTCATTTGCCGAGAAATTACCTTAATGTCTCAATTAATTCAGGGCCTAAGCTGATGTTGTGCATAAAAATGGCTGCATGAGAGACAATAGCTGATGAAAATGCACATGAAAACAATGGTGTCTTATTGCAACAAATCAGAACTAACAGGGCGACATTATTTTTATGTGCACTGGCATTGTGGAGAATATTTTAGGCAAAAACAATCAGGCCGTAATGATCCACTGTGTTCACCATCTAGTTTTTAGCTTTGCCTGTGTGCTGTTTGCCAGGTACTGTACACTCAGTTAATCAGCTATATATAATATTTTTTTCTTCTTTTTTTTTTTTTTTTTTGCGGGGGGGTGAAAACAGCTGCCTGAGGCTGCTGATTCATGAAAGTGGTGAGAGTGCACCAAAACAGCAAAATTGTGGGCTCTAAAAGCAAAACAGTGAACTGAAAAATTCTAAAACACTGTAGAGCTGAGAATAGAAACTGCAGAGCTGGGTGATAACTTGCTGCGGGTTTGTCTCTTTTGACATTACTTGTAGTCACTTAAGAAAAATATTGATTGGGTGCAGCTTTAAATATTCATTATACATAGCAGTGGACATCCACCAAGTTTTGATTTTTACCACTCTTTGCAAAAAAAAACCTCACGATTTCCTTTTACATCCTACTTATAGACAATTTAAAGGGAGATGCTTATTATATTACAATGTGAAAAAATAAGTCATATTAATTGAATGTATAGTTTTTCTACCTGAAAGTGTAATGTTGCATAACTAGAAAAGCTCCAGCTTCTTTATGCTTTGAATAAGTAACTTGAATTATCCTTTTTTTTTTAAATCTTACTCTAAAATAAGCTTTACATTCCTGTAATGCTGACAGTCCTGGACCTTTACACGAAGCCCACTGGAGCATAACAGGGAAAATGGCAAATGCATTGGTTCACAAAGTCAGTATTCCACTCATTGTCTATGGAGAAGCTACAGTGTTTGCAGCCAGATGAATAAACTGTCCTTGGTCACTGCAGTGACGTGTGATTTCGTTAGCGCAGTGATATAAAAATGAACTGCTTTAGCTTAATGGCCATTCAGTAATTTGAATTTGAATGAGATTTCCTGCTGCACTGATTAATGCTGATTGATGAATTTACTATCTCCGTGCTGATGACCTAAGGCATTTTATTGATGTGTTTTGTAATGAAACTTCATTCAGAATCAAAGGGAATCAAGACAAAAGTTTTGAGTACACGGGGGAAATAGTTTTTATTGTTTTTTATAGCACTGTTGTTGAGTGAAGGAATATAAATCAGTTACATTGGAATTCAAGGTGTGCTCCGTTCTATCACTTAGATCTTCTTGATATAGTTATCCAGTTACTCATCTGCCCTGGATTTGGTGTCAAACTTGTTAAAACACTGTAGTTTACTCTTAAACATCCAATTAAATTCTCCCTGACCTGAACCAAGTAAAAGATCTGTCTAGAAGGGTTTGAAAATTTTAATCTTTAAACACTTTGAAAGCAGTGTTGTATTTATTGACTACACTGCAATGATTTCTCGCCGTCCTGATCTTACAGTCAGAAGTAATGTAATTGCTTATCACTATATTCGTACTTCAAATGTGAACAATATTTGCTGTGCCACCCCCCAAAAAAGATAACTTTCAGATTGGATACGGAGTGAACACAAGGTACATTGAATGCCTCTGTTTACTGATGTCAGTGTGCTCATATCTCCCTTTACTCTAAATGTAGTACACAACTTGTTTCTTGATTTGTTCATTCAGTCCCTGTCCTATCTACTCTCCCATGAATGAAAATCTCCAAATGGCACATCACAAAAGAAGTTGCTAAGCCATTTGGATCAAGAATCTCACCAGGCAAATCAGCAATTAGAACCTAAGCTGCCTTGTAAAATCAATTAGGACTTGTAGTATGTGTCACAGGTACAACACTGGCTGGCACCTCTCTAAATGGACCAGGAAAAATGGTCTAAAACTGCCATGCATGAGACTGTAATCTGCTGCACTTGGTCACAGAATTTCTATAAAGTCTTCTCTCCTCACAGGAGTGCCTCCATCCTGTAGGTTCACTGTAGTTTGCTAAGAAACTTTTGCTGTCAAAAGTTTTGACAGCAGTGCGTTGCAACGTGAAGACACTGTACATAAGCAAGTTATTCAGCTGAAAGACAAGTTCCATGGTTTTCTATATTGTCTCTGTTTTTAAATGATGTAATAACTTTTCATTGTTTGTTGTATTGTGACCTTAAAGTTTAGTTCAGTTTGGAGTCATGTTTCTGATCCAGTGGATGCATGTGGCTCCTCTTTATTTACTACCTAGCTGCTAACTTGGTTCTGTCTACCATTTGTTGCTGGGCAGGTCGTGGATTTATTTGCTGAAAACAGTTGCCTGCTGTCAATGGGAAAAATAAAACGCTATGAATGTGCACAAGGTGGACTGAAACAGTAAATAGTCAGGCCCTAAAATCAAAACAATAAGCGGGAAGAGGCTTGTAATGCTACACAGAGCTGAGGGGAAGTGCAGATTCAGGTGATAATTCTCCATGAGTGACCACTTTCTCATTACACATAGTCATTTGACCCATTTTTACAACATTGACTATAGGTGCTTTAAGCTGAACTGAATCAGAATGAGCCATTTATATCCCGACGAAAGCTGCTTCTTCAACTATCGCTGTGATTATTAATGAGATCGACATTTTCAATTATCTGTTTCCTGCCTTTAGTTGGCTCTTCGAGTGCTCAGCAAACGAACAGCTGTTAGCTTTGACGGGGTAGGTAGACGGGTGATGGAGAACAAAGAGGGCAGCATCTGCCTCTTTGAAAGATGGTGTCTTATTTTACACAGCAGATTCCTTCCAGGTGTATCTAATATAGTTGGACACGACAGTGTGTACCAGTATTGGTTAAGTTATGCAGACAGGTGTGGTGCGTTTAATGTTGCATTCTGGAACTGAACTGTTGGTACAGAAGCCGGTGCCAAAGAAATAAGTGCCTGTTTGATGCTGTTCAGTTCTCCTGTCATTTATAAACATCAGTAAAGCACTACTTACTGCATTACAATACTCTCCCTGGCGTATGTGACAAATGTGAACTTCTTTCTGAATGTACTATACAAGCAGCTTTCCTGTCAACTCTGCCTATGTAGTAACTGTCGGCAGACACGACCAGTCACAGTAGCCTTTCAGAGTTGTTTAATGTCTAGCAAAGATTTTTCAGTGACAAAATGGGTCATGTAGAGGCATGGGGCCCTTTTTTTTGCTTTCACCAAGGTCAGTAGGTCTCTGTTGGCTTATGGCCTATTCAGCTGGGAGCTGCAATTAGACTGTGAAACCATGTATCATACTGAGTTAGTCACCAGCTTCAGTTGCCCACTAGTACTATACATCACCCTCGGTTGCACCACGTAGAGTATTTGGAAGGCCACAGTCAGCCCACAGGGGAATCATTAGTTCATACAGTATGTAAATATGAGAAATGGATGCAGATTTCACCTTGCTTGCTTGGATTGAGAGCATAGTAGCTTGGGAATGACAAACAAGGGTCATATAGCCCAGACACTGCAAATGCCTTTGGTTACTCTTGTGCTTATGATCCTGCATGATAATTGGAGAATAGAACAGGGGCAATAAGGAGATGCGTGAATACCTGCCACGCAAAGAGATTTAAATAAAGAGGAAAAAAAAGACATGGAATTACGACCATGTGCCCTTTACTCAAAATAAATGTAAATAGAATTAGGCTGCAGATTTTTGCATGACCATGTTGCTTATTGTGTCTCGATGCAGTGATTCATATGCTGCCATGAAGGTCTGGCACTGTTTTCATGTGGTTTTGCATTTGTATAGTTTTTTTTGTGAGAGAAGCCTTACCCTGCTGTGGTGAAATAGTTTCACGCTGAGATCAGTGGAGCGCATGTAGTTCAGTGAATGCTGTTGTACATTCTCACTTTTGCACATCACAGGAGATGCAACAGCTCATTCTTCCTCACTGGGTCAGAGCGAGTCAAAGATGCAAATGTGAGCATTCAAGCATGGAACCCCTGACCTCACTAGGTGAGACCCAAATTATACAACAGCCAGCACTTTCTCCTAAAAGCACTCGAAATATGCATTGGCTCATTTGCTTTTCTTTTATTTATTATTATTACATTTATTTTACGGGGAAAAAAAAAACATTCACAGAGCTGATTTTTTTTATTGTCTTGCTTGTAAAAATTATGAGAAAACATCAGAGAGAGTGACAGATTCAGTCTGAATATCCACGCTGGCATTTCAGACAAGATTATATCTGGTATGCTGAAAGTCAGGAGATTTTACAGTCAGGTCAAACCACAGTACTTACTCTGAGCAGAAAATTAATACCAGTTCAGATTCCAGCTGTAACATTGGTGTACAAGTGTGCACACAAAGCACAGACTGCAGTTTCCAGGCAGCATGTGAGAGTGTTTGAGGGAAATCTGAAAAATGTATAGCCGTTAAATTCAGTGTGACAAGCGATACAATGACACACTTGTTTTTGACTGCATTGCTGTGCTGCCTTCATGTCAGTTGTCTGTGGCAATTACTTGTGGCATCTCTGTTTTTCTTTGTGAAAAATGGAAGTACTTGGTTCATATTTTCTGAGCCCCTCCAGCGTGGTAGGAGGTGGAGTACAATCAGTAGAATACAAATCACCCTAAATAGGCAATATAAACAATGATTTGATTTTTTTTATATATATGATTTTACCTGAGTATCAACACTGTGAGCGCAGCTCTGCAGGAAATTTGCTCTGCCCAAATCATATTTGGCTGCAAAAGCGAAGAGCACGAAAATGCTCCATCAGCTCCCATAAGCATTTCAAAGCAGTCAATAGTGTTGAGGAACCAATGTGTCACACAGCTGGGCAGATATTCAGCGGTCCTTGTGTTAGATGCTTCTGGGGTAAGAAAAAAAAAAGAACTGGGCTGCGCTTGTGCGGTCCGAGTCGTGAGCCGCTCAAGTGGAACGTGCCGAAAAATAATTAGCACAATAACGTGGTGAAAAAGGAAATGCAACATGAGGAAATCAACTGTTAAGGAACATCTGAGGCCGCAACAAGCTGTGCCTAAGCATATGCTCCTCCGGTGTTTTCAACAATGCTCAATTTTCAGTCCCTGCAGGAGAAAAAGCCTCTATTTATAGAGCGAACCCAGTCATTCAACTTTAATGATTCCTCAAGATGGACTGTGGCTTTGCCATTGCAGTCAGGGCTAATTTCACAGGTAGCACTGCATGTATTTCTAAGTTCTGAAGTATAGAACATTAACTAACCATATATATGTTTGTGTGTGTGTATATATATGACGTTTTTGTAATTTCCATGGTTTACATCAAAAGTAAAAAAGCAAACATATGGTTGGGTCTGTAAAGTCAGTTACGTTATCTAGTTAATTAAAAGCTGGAAACTTTTTGTAGACAAATCACACTTAATTTGAAACACAGATGTTCCCACAAACACGACCATAAGTCTTTGGTTTTTAAATAACCTCACTCAGGAGGAAAAAAAAAAAAAAAAGTCAGACGGCAACCTCCAGAGGTACGTTTTACTCACAAACCAGTCTCAACAAAATTCCACTTACAGAACAGTTTTCAAAATATGTGATTGTGGTAAATCTGGCTCCTCCATGCTCTGTTCTGCTGTACCATGTAACCAACTGGTACGGTTGCAAGAGATGCAATATAGCTCTGTCATAGTGTGTTAAGATTGCAAAACTGGACTGGCAAAGCTGAATCTTCATGTTAAAAAGATACTGTCCTAACCATGTATGAAGTAATGTTCAGTTCACATGGCACCACTGTCAAAACTGTGATATACTTTCATCTATCACTCCACTGAAGTTCATTCAGTGGCATTTGGAGACAGTGTGTTGGCCAGCACTTCATATAATCAGGAGTCCATAACAGTGAGTTGTAATTATCTGTACCTATACAGTCCTCCCACTCAGTCTATTCTGCTGGGGCTTACTGCAGCAGCTCGTCTGAATTGGGGGTATTTATACATGAAATTAAGGTGTAATTAAAATCGGTCTGGTGCTAGAGGGGCTGAAGGTGATTATGCTCATTTGCATAGTACACTGATTTATTTTTTTAATGCTGCCTCCACAACTATGACTGGTTCTAACGCATTTTAGACATCCATCATTTTCAGTATTTCAAACAAAACCCAAACTTGGGGATGATTAGAAAAAGTGTTTATGTGGGATAACATTGTACATTCTTAATGTATCTCTGGGGCAAGGAAAAATGATTGACATGCCACAGATGTTAGTGAAACAGACTGAATTCTGAATTCACTGCTTTTCTATTTAAGGCATATGACAGATGCTTTTTTTTTCTCCTGAGTGAATTACCAGCACATTGTTCAAGATAAGATTAGAAATTGTAAGCAATGAAACAAGATTCTGGTGAGAATCTGATGAGGAATCGTTGAAACTGGACCTCTGAAAATAAACATTAGTATTCAGCTCATTTTTCACAGGCACAACATTATCTAATTTGCTCCATTAGGCTTGTTTTGAAGCAAATGGGGGACTATTATATGGGCTGCGGACCGAGGAGAAACTCATTACTTCTCACATTATCACTGGAAATGTGACGAGGAAAAACTGAGCTCTGTTGCTTCAGCCTGGTCGCAGGCTAAAGCCTCGGCGTCCCTTCCAGGTTGTAAATGGACCCCTCTCAGCTGATACGCCATTGCGTCCTAAGCCATCCCTGATATTTGGTGAAGGGATGTCATGACTGCTCCAGCTGTCACTGGCACAGCTGTTCACTTTCCCCTTGAGTGAGCAGAGCTGCCTTCGCCCTGCGGCTTGATGCCGTGTGCATGTATGGGCAAGAGTGTTTCCAAGCGCAAGCAAGCAGGGATACTGACAAGGTGCACTAGATACAGGAATATAAACAACTGTACACAAGTAAATTGGCAGCCCCAAGCTAGGAGGCAGTATCACTACATATTCCCCAACTATGAAGTGAAATGATTTTTCTTCTCAGGATTTCATTTGTGGTTAGGACATTTTCTATGAAGTGATAAGACACGTTTGCTGTACATGAGCGAGTAGTCGAGTGCTGGGCTGTACCTTTGCTTCTTCTCCAAAGAGGCTTTCAAGACAACCTGAGGAAAAAGTGCTGCTGATGTATGCACCAATACATGATTGATGCATCTCCCCTTTGGCCTGGGCAGGTATTTACTTTATTATAACACTCTTCACACCATGACTGTGTACCTCTTGTGGTCTAGGTGTCCAAAGTGCTAAAAGGGCCATATTGATTGCAAAGTGAAACAGTCAGTTATGATGAATGGACACTCGCTAAATCAAATTCGGAGATTAATCGGCTAGCGGCGGTGTCATTAGGGTTTTGTGATGGGTGAATTAATATGGTGATTAAATGAGAGGTTGCTACTATGTCACCATGTCAGCTCTGACAAGCTGACCCCGGATCAGCTGGCAATGGAGTAAAAGACACTTCATCATCTTGCACCTATAGAGTGTCTCTGACCTTTGGCATTTACATTTATCATCTGGGGTTTTCCTTACACTCGTACGGTGAGGTAGTCCATCTGTCACATGAAGAGAAACTGCTTGTAATGGCTTGGCAATTCCTAATTTTATATTTAATGGGAAAAAAAGGAATCCCTGGATAAACTGAGAAAAGAACACAGTCATTGTGTTAGGTCCAGCACAGCAGACTGGGAGAAGACTATCAACTGTTTTCTGCATCTATATTGGTAGAGCTAATAAAAGTACTCTTGGCTGGCAGGAAAATGCAAATGCTGACAAAATCAATGCGCCCCGCTGCCAAAACCACAGACACTAGCGAGCAGATTTGGCTCGTTTTGCAAACAGGCAGTACATATACACACGCACATGTATACACACACTCTCTCACACAGAGACAAATCTGTGATACAGTGTGTCCCTGTGACCCTTATGCTCCATATGGTCAAGAAGAGGGCAGAGAAAATAAGCACACAGCTCTGTGGTTGACTGCAGCTTGGCAGCCAGCAAAGCCCTGAGGTCCATGGTGTTGAAGCAACATAGCGATGGTTGGTACAACTCTCTTTTCCGTACCAATGCTCCTGTTCTGCTTCACATACTGTAGTGTAGTGTATAAACGTGGTGGTGGTTGTGTGTGTGTGTGTGTGTGTGTGTGTGCGTGTGCGTGTGCGTGTGCATATCATGTATCATGTATGTTCAGCCAAACACTGAACATACATGATACATAAATCATGTATGTTCAGTGTTTGGCTGTTAGCAAAGAACTCCACACTCACTCTGCAATGATCTTGTGAAAGCAGAAGGCAGACACTTAAAGGTTCAGTTCACCCAAATTGCATATTTTATCAAATACAGTACCTCTAATTAGACATACATATTATTTGTTTGTGTTCTGAGATCCCTATCCAGTATAAAACCTGTCAAGCTACCAGTTAGATGATATACTGCATGTTCCAACATCCTACCCTCACTCCTCTTTTGCCTTATTCAGTGGGATCATGATGGGTGTTCGGTGTTGGGGTGGGTTTAAAATTTCTCCCAGTGAAGCTGAGAGCACACTGTCTCCGTTATCAATGGTGAAAAAATATGTGCCAATCCCGCTTTTGTCAAAATGCGTGCAGCCGGTAGCAAAAGCTTTTATGTCTTTATGTAATTTGTGCCGAATGACGGTGCCCCTGAAACATTTTACAGTGTTACTGTTAGGTTTTTCCAGTGGAGGCCGTACGGTGCACTTATTGCAAACTACTTTAGTAGATGGGGGGCCTGCCCCAACAAAAAGATCATCACTCACAAAACAGGAGCACTGGATGACCTCTAGATGTTTTGATGTGTGAAATAATGTTATTGTGGTACAATATTCATAGAGTGCGGATGGCCATTCACATGTGGCCATATCTTCCAAATGGTTTCCTAATTTGAGTGGACAGGTCCACGATTGGGCCACCCGCCAGCATAGTCATGCATTTCACCAGGAATAAAGCTGAAATCAATTTCCCCTGGTCTCTCTGTGGGGCCTTTTGAATGGCCTTGTGTTTGTGCCTGAGGGAGCACTTACTCCACTTCTGCTGACCTCTTTGTCCTTTCCCCTATGAGCATATTGCTCCCATTGAAATGATAACTGCTTTTCAATCTATGGTCAAAACAACTGGGCACACTTTTCAAAACTCCAATCATTTTCAAAGCATTTAACACACACAGTTACCAGAGAAATTAATTTGAGGCAGTAATCAGTTTGGGTCTAGGCATAGGCATTAGAATGCATAGGCATTGTTAGAAATCAACCTAAGTACTGCCTAAGGAAAATTTCTCGTGACCTCTCTCATGGTTGGCTGCCTGTGTCTTCCTGTATGGCGATTTGATGGGATTATATAGCACAGTACTAGCGACTATGTTAGCTGTTTCAGAAAACTGTACCAAGCTGCTGTATGCTTCACTATTTTTGCATGTGTGCAAAGTTGAGCTTAGTATGTGACACAGAAGACACAAATGGAACAAATATAATCATTTTCAAACTTTGTGTCATATGTGATTGTAATTCAATTACTGTACCACCAAGGAGGCCTGGAATCTGTTGCAGAATGGCTTGTTACGACTCACTGCTTTGGGTAATGGTGTTTTCTTTGCTCGGGAAATGAAATATAATATCATTAAATAGAGATATGCAGAATGAAGTGTTGACAGATCCATCTTGGGTGCCTGCTCAATCTGTTTGTGGGTGCTGAGTGGTTCCCCAATGACGGATCCAGCTCATCATTGAAACATCCCGCTCATGGAAATCTGGGGATTTGGCTCATCCGACATTTTAGAGATTTATGGTAGTCAATATGTTGAGGTAGGAACAAAGGCAGGCAATTAAGAGAAGATTCTGAAGAATGCTGAACAGTCTATTACTAAGGATTTGTTTTTAAGATGGCAAGTCTGGTCCAAGGGAACAGATTCACAGATCAGGCTACAGACCTTCCCTGGTAATCCATGTGGATGCAGGTTCACTTGTTAAACTTGCGCCTGTGCAAGGACCTGAACACGGATGTCAGCTGTGACTGAAACCACTGACAAGAGACCGCTAGGATTTCCTGTATATGCACTAACCCCAAAGATAATATTTGCAAATGGTACCACTGCTTTTAGCTCCAAATGGCAGTTGAGATGGGCTGAGGAGGAGAAAAATGAAGAGGAGAGGCAATAAGGAAAAGCTTTGATGTTGTCATGCATGATTGTACGGAGGCATCCTCAGGCTTGTGTCGAGTGCGTTGATTTAGTGAGTGCTGGAGAAACAAGAATGCAGATGGCTGCTGGTGATATTTTGGGCTGGGCTCTGAGAGTCAGAAACCTCTCTGACATCCTTTATCTTGGGTAACACTTCAGATACTTCAGACACAAGCGTCAGATTTTGTTCCACAATTGTGGCACTGAGCCCATTTAATTAATTTGCTTTGGTGGTGGGCTGACTGCCATTAGGAAAAAGGCTATGGAAAGGGACACGGGAGCAATTAAGAGCTTTTACAGCACTGACCATGCCAGCTAACACATATAGTCCTCCTTATGTTTGTTTAAAGATTAATTGTTAGAGGTCTTCAGTTCACAAAACTACTTTTTCTATTATAGTACATCCTGTGTTTATTTATTAGGTATAATTTTCAGTCTGACAGACTGTTAGTTCAAATATTACATATCATAACTATACATTTGAGGGAATCTTTGGATGTATAACTTTGAGTACCTACTGTTAAGACGATGTGTCAATTTTAATTTAATTTCTAAGATGGGTATGATGTCACTGTAAAACAAAGCAAAGCCATGCGATAGCTTGGCAAAGACTGCTAATTCTGGTGGCACACGTGAAGTCTCCAGGTGTTTGGGTCTTGCCTGCCTCCATAACAACAGCAGGGCATTCCAAATGCCTAACAGGATTCTGCACCTGAGCTCAGGACTGCAGAGCCAAACAATATGGGGGTGTTTTATTCTGAAACATAGTCCATGGATCATGCAAGCCGGCACTTAGGCAAAGGTGACAGATGTTTCCCTAAATCAGACCTAGGAAATAAATAAATAATTGCAAAGTGCAACAAATGAGTTGTGTCCACTCCATGTGGTGGACATCTGTGCTGCAGACTGCCTCTAGTTGTGGCTTCAGTCTTTTTGTTTTAGTATCAAGGAATGATTTTGTTCTTAAATATGGAATATCCTCCTTCTGCTTTTGAAAGAGTAAGATGTTTAGTTGGTGAGGTAAAATATATTTAGTTTAATTAGTTACCTAGAGTGTGTTAAATATTGTAGTCAATTATGTTTTCCACATAATTAACAAAGACCTACAAGAGTAAATAATAACAAGTATGGTAAGAGGACATGTGACTTTATGACTTATTTCTTACCAGGTTACATCAAGAAATTAAAACATCTCTTTTAACCTTCAGTCAATTCTTTCAAGGCCACAAGTATCAATAATACCATTCAAGACATTCAAGTATTTTAAAGACCTGCAGTCAGCCTATACTAACAATAGAGACATGTTCTGTAACTGAGTTTTAATTTAAAGTGATTAACAAATTCAACAGATTTAATCTGCATGTAAATAGTCTGAAAGTGGACTTCCTGTACTTTACCTTCTTGCTGTCTCTTTTTTCTTAATGTGACACACTAGCACCAGCCTATTGTACGTTACACTTGCAAGTCATGGCACATTTGGCTAAACACAGATCAGAAGCAGAATGTAATCAGGGAAGCCATGTTCGTGTTGCACAGAATGCCCAATATTTTGGAAAATGGGATTCAGAGTATTCTCATCAAAGCCCTGGAATGAAATATGGAAAAAGAAAAAAATATATAGCTGTGGTATTTGCTAGAATAATATGCTCGCCAGGTGAATAATCACACTGGCTGGAAGTGACAAACCAGTGTGCTGTGCCATAAATAAGATGGGAATGGGAGAGAGGAAATTATTATTATCCCTTTAGGAGGGTGTTCTGCTGTTACTATTTGAAAATATAAGGCTTGTGTTTATACATATAAATTCAAACTAAGGCTGTTTAGCACTATCCAGTGCTCCAAAACTCAAAAGGGCTTTAGATGAATCACAACTGTGATGACATGCATCCCCAAACACTTAAGCCACTGTTTGATAAATGTGATCCACTAAATACAGTGAATGTGGAATATTGTTGGCAGGGGTTAGCTGACAGAGGATTCTGCTGGAGTAAGCCACAAAATACCCCCTAAACTCAACTATTTCTTTCTGCTAAAAGCTAAAAAACACGTCACTGCCTCTTCTTCCACACGATCAATGGTATTCAGACCTGCATGCTCATAACAAGGCTAACAGTCTATAGCCATGCTAGCGGCTCAGTGAGGCTACACGCCAGGCCTTTGAGCTAGTGCTAGAATTCTCACAAATACAATGTGAACATGCTAAGGTTTTGCAGGTGTAATGCTTATTTGTATGTTTAATGACATGTCCAAAGGGCATGACATTAGTTTTGCAGCAATAAACCAAAATATTTGACCTGATGATGGTGCAAAGGGAAACGTTAAAGGATGACTAAAATTATTAGACTTCTTCCTGAGGGAGCCACGAATGTTTGTAACATTTTTCGTGGATATATTTCAGTCTGGACCAAAGCGGTGGATCAACCAACCAAGCAGCTTACAGACTGATATGGCTCTCCACAGATCTAAGCTGTTTGCCTAAAAACTGAAAAATTCTTTATTTATTTATTCATGCACTTAGATCCTTAGATTACATGTAGATTTGTGTTTTAGATTTATAAACCCTAACCCATTTCCCTGGCACTCACAGTTTTCCTTGTTGTAGTGCTGGTTTACATTATATGAGTCCTGTTGCTTACTGCACTCACATAGCTTTCTTGCTCTGAATGGTCGTAATAATACTCTAGCATTAGAGTTTCAGTGCATATTTATCATTCTGCTCATATAATGGATGTCTCTCCAGTAACTGCAAATTCAACTTCCCATCCTACCAGGGGCAATGTCAAAACATTTACACCTTGCCTTCCAAATCCGATAAGACCAGATTTATAAAGATAGTGATCTCATCTCTGACTGTTATTCACTGATATCTTCCGACAGTCACGTTTGAAGAGGCCATTGCCTTCAGAGTCACTGCTTTGTAATGGAAAGAAACCAGTTAGCTTGAATTAGTGAACCACATCCAAGAGTTCAGTAATGGACTCCCTCCATCCTGTTACTTTGTCAAAACAACAGACTGATAGGAAAGCTATATCGGTTCACGTCTTTGAAATGCCACAAAGGGGCAGCTTGAAAGAGGATGGATTATGTCCTCTTTGAAACTTGTGATTCCACACCACTAACCTGAGTCTTACACTGGTGGATGATTTCTGATATCTCCTTTGAAAATAAAAAAAAAAAGGGTAGGTCTGTCACACCAAAGAGGTCAAAAGAAATCAAGTGAATCCAAAAGAGCAGTAATGCTTTTGGTGGGGTCCATTTCTTAAACTAGATAAAGTGTATCGTTGGAGTAAAAAGAAAAGCCTTGTTTCTCATTTTCCGAAGGTTCTATTCAGCCATGTCAGCCTTATCTTCCATCCACAGCCAACTGTATGGTCCAACACTGCCTTGATACGACAAGTGTAAGATAAACTTGACAGATCAACTTTTTCGATAGTCACCAAGCCCATAAACAACTGGGGCCTCTAATCTGATAATCCACCAATGAAAGATTAGGCGCGGGGAGTATTATTGTGTTGTCACTCTTGCTTACAGGGTCACATGGGCTTTAGCTGCCAGGGTTAGACATCCCTCGACAAATCCTGGGAAGGTGTCACAATCTCAGCAGGTGAGGTGCAGCGATAAGACAGACTGAGGGATATTAAATGGACAAACTGCAATTATCACAGGCATTAATGAGAAACAAAAAAAAAAAAAGAAAATACAGGAGAGCGGCAGGGTGGCTTTGTGATTAGAGACACGTTCTGTATCTAAAAGGTCACAGATCCAGATCCAAGAAATAGTCAGTGTGTGTCTATCAACATCTGTTAGAACTGTGAAGTATCCCCAAGGAAGACACTGGACTAATACTCGCAGGTTCTGTTTTTAGCATCAGATACGTTTTCATTCGACTTTGTGAAAGACACTGTAACCTCACTTGCAGTGGGTTTGGAACTCAAATTATAGACGATGTTCAATATCTAAATCTTTCATTTATGCTATGAATGACAAGAACACAGTCCACATTGTCGTCTTCCACTCTTTTTTTCAGCAGAAAAAGCAATCCTGCTTGTCTGTACTTTCCTGAACCTGATATTAACCATCCAGGCAGCTCTTGCATATGCTCAGTGCTATCTCACAAGGAGAGCCAGAGAGTTGGAGTAATTCAAACATTTTTCAAACTGCAATTTATTTTCCCTGAGTTGTAATTATGGTCTATTAAAATGCAAATGATGTCAATGGCAGAGCAGTGCTAATCACTCAATGTCTGTTTATGGGCAGTACAGCCACATTACAGAGAGACTCACACAGTGGAGACTGAGATGAGCAGAGATCCTCTATCTGTGAAGAATCCAATAAATTGGATCCCTTTCTCAGTGGATAGTGTATATTTTCCCAAGGGATGCAAAGACACTCCGACCACATAAAAATATTAAAGTGAAATACAGTACAATACTTGTACTACCTGCATTTTTAGTAATCTGCAAAAAAAAAAAAAAAATATTTATATACACA
>JBBMJY010000016.1:7090197-7141903 GCA_037833715.1 Toxotes lorentzi | reverse complement strand
AAAAGAGATTTATGACCAACGTGTGCCTTCTGTATACTGTAGGCTATTAACAGATAGAACTGTACCGTGCACATTACTTTATGTTTCAACTACAAACTGGAAAGTAGGATCTGTTTTGATTCAGGCTGTATGCTCACTTTTACTTATTGGCACATAAACCTGATAGTTTCTGTGCATGTGAAGATCACCAGTGACTCCACACCATGCTGTAGCGATCTGATCTGAAACTGTGGTCCTTGGTCTCTGGTGTGACACTAATGTCTGTGGTACGCCCGCCATCCACCGCAACCACCTCCAGGTGACTCTGCTGCTATTAATAAAACTAGTGAATATAATCCAGCCACCAATTTCGTTTCCTACAAAATGTATTTGCTGTTGCACTTTAGTTGTGTAGAAACATAATTTAAGCTGGTTAATGTAATGTTTACTATGTGAATCACCAACTCAGTCTTTGTGCATCATTCATATTTACAAAATAAATAAAAATATGTTGGTCTTGTCATTATTAAAAAAGCTTTACCAAACCCATAGTTGTAAAACAAAGTGCATCTTGTAATAACTATAAAACCTAATTTGTAGTTCATAAGAAAAGCTTGAGATATTGATGTTTTATATATCAATATAAACTAAATTACAGCAACATATTACAATGCAAATTAATGTAAATTGACATGCTCTGACTATAACTGGATAATCTAAATAACATTTAGCATTTAACAACACAGCTAATCAGCTATGCAAAGTACACAAAAATTATGTTTACTGATTAAAACTACATTCAGTTGCTACCTTGGAGTACTGGTAGAAAAGAAACTACTGATCATATAAACAGAGTTTCAGATCAGATTGTTGTATGATACCATGGCTCCAAACTCCTTTTTGACCAATTTGATCTTTTCTTAGTCGACATCCGTCCTCAGACTGTTCATGAGAATGTAGAGCATGGTATGGAGTCAGTGGTGATGTTCACTTGCACAGATTTTCTGCTGGGCGTAGGTACACAGTTAAACATACGAGGTCAATAAGTATCCAGTTTTAAGTGTTTTATTCATGAGTGCATAGCCACGGGTTGAATATGTTCATGCATGTTAAACGACAGATGGGTCATGTGAGTAAAAACTACACAAGAGCTGCCCTTATGGGATAATGAATGTGATGAGCATGAATTACATCTGCGTTGTAAGCAACATATTGCATGTTCTTCTCTGTGCTGTGTGTAATTTCAGCTCTCTGCGATTTTATCCTGTGGATGATATTTACACGTGTATGTTCTGCGCTCCCATCACTTTTGCTATGCGTTACATCGAGCCTAGTGAGGATTAAAGCTTATCTATAGTGCTGTTAATCATATGCCGTGACAACAACCTCATGTCCCCCCTTATCAGAGGGTTGGCTGCTGACAAGACATGGTGTTATTAATAATCAAAAACCTCTGAACTGTTCAGAGATACAGCCCAACAATGCAGAACCTCCACTGAAATTACATTTTCAAAAACCTGTGCTGCACAGCAAATGTAAAAATTTAATACTAGCTAAGATTGTGTTTACCTTTTGATTAGTTCAGAAAGAGACATTAATTTGACACTTGAGATGTGGTGGGAGCGTGTTTTGACTCAGTCACGTGGAGTCTGATCAGAAAGCTGCAGAATGAGCGTGCTAAGATAACACTGCATGCATATGAGGCAAACAGACTGTCACCCTCTACACTTAACAAATTGAGAATGACCTGGCCGCAATAGTGGAGAGCTTTTGTAATCACTGGCGAGAGGATTTGTGAGAATATAAATAGCACTTTCATTAGATCAATACTGTCATCCCTCCTCCGTCGGCTCACATTAAGAGCACAAGCTGGGTAATAATGGAGGACTGGTTGGACACACTCTGTAGCATTTTGTTTGATCATAAGGGGTGGTGTCCCCTAGGGCGCAGT
Organism: Toxotes lorentzi; assembly: GCA_037833715.1. Taxonomy (NCBI): domain Eukaryota; kingdom Metazoa; phylum Chordata; class Actinopteri; family Toxotidae; genus Toxotes; species Toxotes lorentzi. Next base: position 7,139,973 of record JBBMJY010000016.1, on the reverse strand, counting down.
CTCCGGCCTGCTGATAAATTCATCTTTCTGACTGTCCCCGTGGGAGCTCGCCAATGAGTGAGGGACATTGACTTTTCATTAAGGAGATCACTGTATTGGAAACTGAATTCATTTTGGGCTTAAGAACATAACAGAGCTGGTTGTGAGTCAGCCTGAAGGCCACCGAAGGATGTCAATACGCAGAGAGCTGATGGAATGTTTTGGTTGACTAATAACGCTGCCCCTGTTCCCTCTAGTCAAAAACATAAAGGTGTCAACGAGTAACATGCAAAGTTGAGGCCTCTACTATTATTATTGACTAGAGTGTGCCACATTTGTGCTTTACATTAGACTGCTCGATGCTCTTAGCCTAGTTTCAGTGCACAGTTACATACAGAATACATTAAGAGTTGTTGACACACGCACACATTGTTGTATAATAGCATTTGTGTATGTAAAGGTTATTGTGTTTGGCAGGGTGCTGGAAGCAGAAACATATACAGTAATATTAATAACTCTAACTATTTTTTAATCCTTTCCCCAGTAAATAGCATCATAAGTGCAGCTATTCTTTTTTACTCATGACACATTTTTAAAAACAGCTGTGTCATCACCCAAAGTAAAAACAGAATGGGCTCAGTTGTAAAATGCATTCATTTAATAGGCTCATTGCATTTATACATTATATTATTGTACTCTTAAAGACTACTTGCAGGGTCCAGTATTATTTATAGACTGTATTTTACCGCTTAAATTCATGAGGGTTCAGCAAAATATCAAGGGTCACTCTCCGGCACTGTACCTTCCACCTATGCAAAGCTTTTACACTTGCTGTAAATTTCATCAAGGTGAGCTAAAGTGTTTACCCCATTAATTTATTTCAGCCAAAGCCAGAGCGCTGACCCATAAAATGAGCTAAGATAATACTGACCTTAACATGGTCTTCTGCACATGGAGGTAATTGCTAAGGCTCCAGATCAATCAATATTGACTTGCCAGTTTTTTTTTTTTCCTTTTTCTTTTTTTTTTCTCCTACCCACTATTACTTGAGCTGAATGTGTAAAATTGGCTTTAGACGGATGGAGAACATATCCCTGATAGTTTAACCTTTATCTAGCTAACATGTTCACTTATCTGTACAATTATAGATTTTGCCAGTCAAGCTGTTTCACAGAAAATCTGTTGAGTGTTTAAAGACTGGAGAATATAGCTTGGCTAATTGTGAGTGTGTGTTTTAGTTTAACTGTCTAGAAGAATTAAAACACACAATAAGATCCTGACCGTAGGAACTGGAACGCTGTGTATATGCAGGAGCTTTACAGTCATATGGGGACTTGTATCTTTTGGCACATTTCACAGCAGAAATGAAATAGCTGATATTGAGCAATAACATTTCAACAATAAATTACTGAGAAAACAAGTGTGCAGGCACGCACACACACAAACACACACCTTTACATCACAATCGCTGTGCACTCTGAGGCATTTGATTTCTCTTTAATTTTTCAAGGTAGGGGCACAGACTTAGCAGGCATTTCCATCTTGACTTGATAAATCTCACAATCTTCTTTTCCTTGCCACACTGAAGTAATTTATTTTCTATCTCTCAGAGCTATATTTTCCAGTTAATATTTCATTTTTTTTCATACAACCTGACAAAGGATGCCACAAGGGATGATAAGAATTCTGAAACCTTTGCACTCTCGCTCTAGATAAAGGATTTACCTTGAGAATTTTTTTCAAGAAATAAGACTTCTAAAATAATCGAGACACTTAAAACGACATGTGCATTCTTTTCTAGCTTAATTACAAGCTATACATTGTCTTCTTTTGATAGTTAATTATGAAATATTAGTGATCATCAATTACATTTAATTCGTAGGTGACTACAGCTAACTATAGGGTTGCAACCTGCATTGAATATGTGGTGAAAACAACAAAACAACAAAACAAAAACACATGCTACAAATGTTTTCCCCTCAGGTAAAGATTACAAAGGCTGGCTGACTAGAGTCTCTATTTATAGAGTTTCCAAAATAGCAAATTCTGATTGTGTCACTCAGACCTATTTTCATACCCAGCAGCTAAACATTCATCATTCATATGCCACAAATGTGCTCTGTTTTGACTCAGGATTATGAGGAGGAAAATCAAAGTATTAATGTTATTGGATGAAAACTATGATCTCAGTGATTTACAAAGCGGGCCTGTATTCTTTGTAGCAGAACCAAATTACATGTTCCTTGAGTGATGGGTAGCAGTATCCTTCTGGCTATTCAGCTCGCCCTTAATTTGAATTTGATAAGATTTCTTTTTGAGACATTGTTAGGCTAATGTAAATTTGGAGGGAGGACGAGAGCCTACCGCTGGCTTAACTTTGATGAGGTGTTAATATCTAATATCAAAAGCAGATAAAACCCTTATTAGCCCCAGTGGTCTTGCTAGAGTGGGAACTTATTACACAGAGGAGATGAGACGAAAGCAGATGAAGTAATAAGGCTCTCGGGGGCTTTGTTACATGTCCTTAAGCTTTCTGACGGGGTCAACTTAATTTTGTGACTTGAATGCTGAGGGTTTACGAATGCAGACAAGCTGACATTGTTTGAGAGATCTAATTCAGACTCTCATATTTCATAGACTGCAACATCTGGGGGATTACAGTGTCTCGAGCCAGAGGCAGTTTGATAATCGGTTGTCATTTTAGGAGTTGTATGCCCTTCCCAGCTTTGGCGGTTTCTAAAGGTCTTTGGTTCAATCAAATGTGTGTGAGATTAGCTGGCTGTACTCCTTTCAAGAACTGTTTTCATGTGGGCCGTATTTTAATGTTTGCCTTTAGGCTTTCATAGTGGAACACGCTGGAAGACCGATAATTTTGGACTCTTAAAGTTATTGAGAAGAAAAACAAAATGTGGCCAAGCTGTGCTGCCATTTAATGGTCAACAAGGAATAATACGCAGTGTAAACTCAAACCAGATGTGAAATGTAATGGTAACATAAACAGCATCGTGGGTGCTGGATTTCAAATGATATGTATTAAAGGAAAGGAAAAAAAAACGCTTAAATGTACTTGTACTTCATACACAGAGGACTTAGTAAATTTGTTTTGCCGGTATTTTCTTGCTTTTATAGTACCTTATAAGAGATTATATTAGTTGCAGTTTAATCTCTTTAAATATAAATGCAGGTTTATGGACACTGCTTACTTGTAAGGCATCATAAATTACCTTCCTAGACCTCTCCAGAAAGCACAAAGTAAGCACACCAATCAATGCTCTGGACCAAGAGGAATGAGCTTTTGACTCACTGACTGAGGGACGGCATCAATACAAAACATTCACCCTAAACAAGTCGGAAAACACCTTGGGTTCCAGCACTATGTCCCATTGATTTCTATTCAGCTCAACGCGGATTCTGCAGCATTTAGACATTTAATTCCCTTTCAAGCGAGGTCATTACACAGCCGAGCATTTAATTAAGCAATCACAGCGGTGCAATCTGAATGATTCAGTGTCTAAATGAGGGCCAAGTTCGCATTAAGGTGCCGTAACAGCCGCTTCTAAATTTTAAGATTTTAATGAAAACTGAAATCATGAGTATGACATGTCCTTCCTTATCATGTGAGTTTTATAGCTCCCCAACAACATGTTAAAAGCTCAGGAAAACAGAAAGACAGCATTTTTTAATTCACACTCAATAAATCCACACAGTTACACTCTTAATTAAGTGTGTTAAAGGATTTCTTGAGACGGAAGGAGCCTGGTATTCATGGCTGACCTATTTCCTCTGCAAAAGAAACATCATTTTAGGGGCATGGGCACAGATGTGACTGAGGATGTACCGGGGAGGTGTTCTTACCTCTCCACACCTCTGTGAACAGGGCGACAGTTTATTATGTCTGGATGTGGCCTCTGTGTGCTTGGTTTGCTGTTCCCAAAATGAGCTCAGCTGTTGTGACATTGAATTTCATAAAATGTTTCTTGTCGGTTGGTCAGCACTGCTTGCTGTGGATTTCACAATGAACTTTAAATAACTGCAAGTACAGTACTTTGATATGTTTTCCTTTCTGAAAATGTTTTAGCATCATGTCTTTTCTTGAAGCTGGTGATTGCTTTGCCACACCGTATTAGCACTGTTTATCTACAATTACCCAGAAAAATAGGAAAACAATATTTTGCACTTCGCGATTCATTCATTAGACAGTGCCATCAAAAAGTGACAGAACTCCTGCAGCAGATAGAAAATAGACAATTAAATTCATGTCCCGTTGAAGCAGTGTGGACAAACAATGTGAATGAGTTTATGGTCTCAAATTAGAAATTGCTGACAAATTTAAGTCTCTGGTAAATGGAGAATTAATTTCATGCCAGGTTTACTCCTGATGCTGCAAAAGCCTTATTCAGTACAAATGCTCTGTGGTGTTCATGGTTGTCACCACCTCCACTGTTCTGTATGATTCTGCATCATTCTCTGTCTTCTCTCGGTTGTGGGCAGGTGTGCAGGTGGCAGGAGCACCTGCAACTGCACCTGTGTAGTTTGTGTCACAGTATGTTGGTCTCTTGAAGCCATTTGTTCATAGTGGTGTTGGGGTGCTTACTACAACTGCTGCAAATAGAAAATGTTTTGAATTCTTGGCTTCAAAAAAACAGGGATTTTTATCTGTGATTTGATGTCAATCATGATGCCTAGTTGGGGATTTTAAAGGAACAGTTTGACATTTTGGGAAATACACTTTCTTGCTTTCTTGCTGAGAGTTAGAGGAGAATATTGATGCCAGCTATTTTACTCTCTTCTGGCTGCATCTTCAGGTCAATTCATGCTGCTCTGGACACTTTTGCATCTAAAGCAATTTTCACACTGACTTTATATGTAATCATTCTTCTTCTAAAATTGTCTGAACACACAGTTACACTTGAGTTTGTGTATAAATGAAACAAACGAGACTGTAATGTGTTAATTAGTGAATTTAGATGTTGATTTTATTTCTTAAGCTTCATATTTACTGTACAGACATGAGAGTGGTATCAGTTTTCCGTCGTTCATGGCAAGAAAGTGTATTTCAAATGTCCCATAATGTCAAACTATTCTTTTAACTTGGAAGACTAGATGCGTCTATGGCTCAGATTTATATACTAATGTAAAAACCAAAAGCTTTGATTCCAGCCTTGCTTGATAATGACACCTGGCGCGTTTGCATTTTAAAAAACTATATTTTCAAACGTGAACTTTGACATTCTAAACTCTGACTACAGATGTTAATCAAAGTCAAAACTTAATCCAGGCCTGATAAGATGCTCTATTTAACAGGCTCGTTTTAGCAGGGGGCTCGATCAGGTGAAATGAAGAGGAACTGATTGCTTGTGGTGATTGTGCTGATTACATTTTAAATTTAAAACTTTCCTCCAAGTACATGGTCCCGAACAGTTGTGCAGACAATGCCATAGCAGGCTTAGTAAATGCCAAGGTCCTTGCAATCTCACACACAGTTAGGGAAATAACACACTTTTATTTTTACTTAAGTTGTAGTTAGTTATAGAAGTTATAGGACTCTGTCTGATGTAAATTACAAATGGAAAACCAAACAAAAATCCTTCTTTTTGTCTTTTTGTTAGCACTAAAAATATAGTCTACAAATTCTGTAGCTACATGGATTTATAGTTGTTTTCCTACGTGACCAACTCCTTACCCCTGTCATTGGTAAAATGTATAAAATAACTCTAAATTATCCCCACCAGATCCCAAAGCTGAAATTGCTGCATTATTTTGTCAAGGAAAAGCAATTTGATATTATTCTGTTTATGTATTGCCACAACAGCATTAATCATCAACATGTTTTCAAAGTTAAATAAAACAATTATGATCTGTAGGAGGGAGAGTACAGCATTCCTGGTCTTCTCTTATTCTGACTGTGGGCAGAATTTAAAATGACTGAGATCCATGTTGCAATTTTCCCCCTAGTCAAAACATTATGGATGCTTGTGCTACAGCTGTCAAATAAATGACATTTGAAAATATACGATGAAAGGCATTTGCATGAAATACAGCATGGGATAAAGTATTAGCATATTGGGAGGGGGAATTGGAATTGTGTCCATGCCCTCTCTTGGAGATGGCAGATCATGTCATGTACATACATGCGTGAAACTTTACATGAGCCACTATGTACAATTTAAAAATCTGAATAATTAAAAATCCTGAAGGAAATATTGGTATTTTACAGTGTTTACATATACATAGTAATCAATACAGGACTAGTACGCATTTGGTTAAATCACAAAATTCTAAGCATGAATAACCCTGTGCTAATAAAAGGTCACAGGAGGACTGGGACTAATCTGTGATATCAAACCAATGTGAAACTGCTCTCAGTAAAAAAAAAAAAAAAAAAAAAAAAAAAAAATGTGCGACTCAGAAATCATTTTACGAAATCACATCAAGTTTTCGGAACTTCTGCATCCCAGTGGGTTTAATATCATGGCAGAGATATCAATTTCTGTGCGGAAAATCGCCCTTGATCTTTTTTTTTTTTACGTTTTTTGCATCTTTTACCAATTCAATCTCCAAAGATCTGTGTGTTGGTGTGACACCACAGATTAAAGAGCTGACAGCAAACTCACTTGCCGTCTTTCTGACTATGAGCTGCCATTGTGAACATTTAAATGGTAGCAGGAATATTTTAATGTCATCTCTTATATGCACTTGAACTGTTGCTAAAGCATGGGTTGTGAGAAACAGTATCACCTGATGGATCTGTTTTCTTATATCCCATGACCTGCTGCTTAGAAATCATTTTAGCAATGTAATTAGAGAAGAAAATCTCACAGAGCAGCACAGCTCTATGGATAAAAAAAAGATCCCTTGTGCAATTAATACTGTTGCCTAAGAAAGGCTGTCTTTGTGCAGCCCTGCAGCAGAGAGTCTGTATCACATGGATGATATTCAAAGTAAATGGTCATAAAGTCATCATGAGCATGCACTAGCTTGAATCCGAACTCTCCCGAGCTGGCTTTATCAGTGCATTGCTGCTACTGTTCAAAGCTGCTCCTCTCCAACTCTCTCTGCATAATTGTGGAGAGGAGGGAGAGAAAAGAGAAGTACAGTAGTTTGAGATCAGTGTCAGAGCAGAGACATTTCACTCTGTGAGCTTAATCGCAACTGGTCTTCCACTGTTGTCAAGTTCAGACATAAAAAGCTTTTATGTGTCTTCTTGTTGAACGTGACCTTTCAAGGGGAGGGCAGCTGCTCATAGTGCTATGTTGATATAAGGAAAGATGATCCAGTTTACCGCAGCAATAACACTGAGTAAACATAATCAACTTGACATCTGAACTGGATTGACTACAGAGTTGGAGTCAACAGTGGTGCATAAAAAGACTAACTAACATGCAGATTCAAGGATATTTAAGCAGAGCTATAGGCAACAGGGTTTATATGATGTGTGTCTGTGAATATGTGAGCCTAAATACATGTTTGTACCCTAAAGTGCATGTTTCAAGTTAGGGTACATTGTTAAATAACAGATATTGGTACACATATAGTGTGTGGTGTTACAAAATTAGCTGGAAGAGACATAAAGAGTTATAATATAAGCAAATATACTACATGCATATAGCAACAGAACAACAGCCGAAAATCAGCCATTAGTTTTAACAAGGGCCATTTAACAAAGCATTTCATCTGTTATATGGGGAATTGCACGTATTTCTGAGGTTGTTTGCTGGTGGAACGCTGTACGTGACTCAGTGAAGACGTCAAGGGCTGTTAATTTGTTGCAGTTATGACTTGTGTTTTGTTTTACACTCACTGTAATACGTTTGAAAGATGTGAGGGCCTATTCACTGAATGTGACGAATGGAGTACAAGTCCTACAGTAAATATCAATCATTTCACAATAAAAATGTGGCATGAATGATGAATATTAAGAACTCAAGCCGGGAACTGCAGCTCTGCAAGTGGAACCCTGTTGTGTAGTACCTTTAATATATTTCACAAGTTTTCCTGTTGCTTGGAAAAATTGTTCATAGTTCTATAATAGCTAATCAGGGATTATAGTTCATATTTGGTTGCATGTGATAAGGATAAGTTAATTTTCACGATTTCTCAAAATAGTTTGCTGAATATCAGAAAAAAAAAATACCAGTAGTATTGTCATCGGGGCATTTGAATATTAAAGATATCCTTTTCACATCACCCATCTTAACTTACCTGTCCTCCGTACCTCTACCAATATTCGAAACTGAGTAATAACATCCATTATAAAGCCATATAGCTCTAAAAATAAACCACAGAGAGAAGAGGGAAAGCTTTAGAGAGGCCTACCTTGAGGTCGAAGGTGTGAAAGTCATGGAACATTCTCTCTCCTGAGACCTGTGACAGAGCAGAGGGGGGGATGAGACGTCAGTCATGATTAGGCCACTGTGCAATTACAGAGCAGCTCCTCTGACAGTGATTGATCAATGAGGAACTCCCTTAATGAAGACAAGGACTCAGGGGCTCCCAGGAGCAAATTGGCAAAAGTAAGTAGTGGGAATAGTGTCCCGGATTGCCAAGGCGCTAAGAGGATCATTCCTTCTGTGGCAGCAGTTTGGTCGTGGCAGAAATACAGTATGCAGGTGCATGCCTGATTTCATACAGTTTGAACAGAAGCTAAACTAAAGTAATTTCAAGACATTTAATAGGAGCAGTGTGTGCACACACACACCCAGAGCAGCAGCCAGGCTTGTTGCAGTGCGCGGGGAGCAGTTGAGGGGTTAGGTGCCTTACTCAAAGGCACTTCAGCTGTGGATGTCGAGGGACCTTTCGGCTACCTATTTGTCCCAAGCCCGCTTCTCTAACCTTAGGGACACACTTTCCCAATTGCAGGGTAAGTGATCAGTAAGTTTACAAAAATGGTTATTATTTTATTTTTATAGTTTACTTTTGATGCCACTGATGAGGACTGGTCTGACAAGCATTTATTATGCCCGTGGGTTCCAAACTGATCCTCTGTGGCGCTTTTAACTCTGTTACAAGCTGAACTCAAGGGCCACTTAAACATGACTGCCTCAGTTGGACTGTCAAGTACAGCCTCATTGTTAAAACACCAGAGAACGAGGAAATCAGGCCCTTGAGGCAAAAGCTTCATATGCCACTGTGTTGAAATTCAGTTTTTGATTTAGTCCTTTAATAAACTCCCCAAAAAATCTGGACTGCCTTATAGTCTGACCTGCCATAAGGAGGGACACATTTGCTTTATGTTCTATTCATGCCGTGTACGCGAGGGTGAGGAAGGTGCTTGCCAAAAACAGCCGGCCCTTTGAGGGACGCATCTGACTGGCGCTTCAACTTTTTTTTTCTTTTTTTGTTCTTCAGACTTCATCGTACACACGTGCGCACACTTACACACACACACACCTGTCCACGCTTGAGAGCACGTGCATACGTGAACAAACATACAGACATTCACAAGTTCCAGGTTCCAGGTATTTTTGAGGGTAAAGAAATAGAAAAGAAGGCTTTACATAAGGTTAACTGTATGACTCATGGCAGTGGGAAGCTGAATGGTGTATAGACTGGGAACCTGGCACCATGATTCACTGGAGTTACTAATTAATAAGCAGCATGCACAGTACCGCATGCTGCTTATTATTAAGTGCAGGTGCAGTTCACATAATCTTTAAGCCAATCGCAGTGTTTGTGAATGACTATTCAAGGGCTGGCAGCTCATCAAATCAGTCATCTTTACATTGTAATAATCACTATCTAAATGACCACCCAAATACAAAGGCTCGCACATACGCATTCTGCAAACAATCCTTTGAAAGAAGAAATAGCTCTTTGTGTATTTAGGTGATTGATTTCAAAGTCGATTTCCAGTGGATGCAAGTTCTGAATACAAAGGAAGCAAACTGTTATGAAGTCATTCCTCTGCTCTTTCTAGAGGCACAGAGTATCGTATGTGAGTGATTCAAAGCTCACAGTGCAGCTGTAAATTCATATTGAACCCAGCTAAGACAAGTTCAAACACGATGGCCTCCACTGCTATATCTGTACTTGCCTTGAACATCAAGATTACAGAGCTCAAAGTAATGGAAGTGGGAAATTCAAACACCCCTAGAGTGCACTGTGCCATACAGTGCTGTTTTTCCATCTCTTCCCAGCTGCAAAACATGTATGAGGCATGTTAACTTTAGCTGATTTAAAAAAAAAAAAGAAAAAAGGGATTTTTTAAGAGTGAAGTGCTCCTCTTTCTTTCACTGTCTGCCTTTTTTAGTGACTGATCATTCAGATTCTTTTTCTGCACTCTAATTAGTTTTAATAGATTTCCATTAATTTTGCTTCATAATGCTTATCCTGTGAGCACAGCAGCTGTATCCTCATTTTACCGGCTTGTGTTGCACATCGGTTCCCATAGAAACCAAGTCCAGTCACTCAGTGGTTGCGAGTATATAACGCCTATGTAAATGTCTTTAAAATGGTCGAGCTATAATAGATTCTACTGTATGAACAGCCTCTGTTTGGGCAAAATTACAAGTAATCAGTACTTAGGCTGTGTGTGTTCAGCATTACGGCCAGTGATACAGACTGAGTGATGCTGCCAGATTTAGATGTTGTGTATCAAGTGATTTGTGTGAACATTTAGTGCCATAGAAAAGTATAGCCAGAAGCACAAGCAAGCATGAAAACACTGAAAATGCATATTCTCATTGGCAAACTATAAACGCATGATTTGTCAAGGAATTGCTGCACACCACACTGATAAGCATTTTAAATTACATACATAAGAGATCATAAACCACTTTCTTGCAAAAGATGGGAGATAATTGTGGACAGTTAGTTGTTTTGTACCCTGAGGTGGCATGCATCAGATGTAGGAGTTCTCCTTAAACATCAAATATACTCAGTGTACTGAGAGAAACAGCTGAAGACTGTAATTGCTTGAGGTGGCATGAAATAATACAATGGCTGAACTGTGAAGACATTAGTGTACATCAAGGTAGTGAACATCTAAGGGACTACAACATCTGCTGTGGATAGTTAGCCTCTAAAATGTCTTTCATAAATGAATGAAAAGTCATAAAAGCTTGTGTAGACTAAGCAAACTTGTTGGAACCATTCCAAAAATATGCCAGAAAAAAAGTTTAACTTCCATAATACTTGTGAATGTATATTCATATAAGTTCAAGATATGATGCTGATCAGAGATTTTCAGACATGACTGAGGATGCAATTAAACTTTTAATACAGCAGAATAATCTCAGGTCCTGTGCTTTGACAGTGACACATTAGCCAAATCATATTTTATTGATCCCCTCCTTTATGAACTAAAATTGCACTTAGTAATTTGCATTTGTGTTTGACAAGATGGAATTAAGACCAGAGACAGCTGTCAGTTTAGATTCCATTTATTTCCAGCCTAATAATGTGGCCTGTTTAGGCTTTCGAGCTGACAATGACCTTTTTTCTTTAACTTTATCCTCTGTGTTTGTCTTCTATCTATCTCTCTATAAGTCTAAGTGACTGAGCATGGGGTGAGTTTAATGATTTGATGTTAACAGTGAAATGGGTCCTTGGGAGCTTCAACAGCTGAAAAGAGCAACCATTTGGCCGGCGGACTTGCTTGCCTCAGCACTTAGAGGCCCACGTTTAAATGTTCGGCTTTCACCCGGAATGGCCCACAAGAGGGATGTCTGAAGGGGGCTGGGGGGAGACTTGATGCTGAGGTCCCAGGGAATTGCATGGTCATTCATCACATTAATGAGTCATGTCACTTTATTTACAAGAAAGGGAGACTTTTTTTTCCCCATGGATGGTCCCCACTATCATGATGCGGCACTCTGTTAATGTTGGCTGAAGTTAATCAAAAAAGGCAGTGTAATCTACAGTAGTCCAGGTAGCCGGCCAAGTTAGGCTGATTGCAGCTGAATGTCGGCGCGCTCAGTTGTATTCTGACAACAAAGGTCCAAAATTTGGTGGATTTTTGGGATGCAGACATGGAGCAATTTGGGGTTTGGACTCAGCTCCAGTTATTAGCATTTGGGCACGCTTTGGGCCAAAGGCGGAACATTCATCACATCTGCAGCATTAGTCTGTACATCCAGCTGTTCCAGATTTAGGTCATGGTTGGGCCAGACAATTTTGGCTAACTTGGTAGAATAAAAGTCGCTGGGTGGCTTGGTTTGTGTACAAAACTACTGCTCTGTGAATTGTTTGTGTTGTGTTACAGTGATGCTCTGACTATGAAAGTCAAAGACATGTAAAGGAAAAGTAGAGGCTGGGATGGTGAAGGGAGCTGTGGCAGAAAATGGCAGAGTAATAGTGAGAATTGTGAGGTTATTTTGGCCACACTGTATGCCTACATGAATATGAATGGACCGTACTAGTCAGCTGATTTAGTGTGATGTACACAATATAGAGTGAAACAGCCTTGGTGTACTGCTTAGGTACGAAGTCAAATCCAACAGTCCTGCAACTGTTCTTATGGTGCTGGTATACTAATATTACTGGGTTCCTCCCACGCTTGGGTTGCCTCATGAAAGCTCTAACTCAGACAGGGTGGGGAGATTTAAATAGGAGTATGAGGATATTGGAACTATATGACATTTTTCTTTGCAGAGGAAATCCAAATCTGTGATATTACCATTTCAGGGGTGAATGGATTTAAAGCACGATGGACTGATAAATCTCGGGACAGGGTGAAATAGATGAATCTCAAGTTATTTACCCTTTTTAATTGGAAATGTCTGTCACAGGGCAGCAAGCCGAGTCCTCTTCCAAGCCATTATCTGTCTGCCTTGATCATTTGGAGGTATTTTATGGAGAGTGATGTGCTGAGTGTCAGCGGTAGCTATTGAATTCATCCCCGTTGGGTTTTTCTAGGCTTAAAAATACAAATGCTGAGGAGTGAAAAAGCTCACAAAAGGTCAGCTTGTTAATTATGTCACTGCATACACTGTTTCACAGATTCACAGATGATGACTGACAAGATTTTCTGACAGAAAAGCCAAATTGTTGAATTTAGTTTTAAGCTAAGCGTTTACGTTCGACTCTTCTGTGGAGTTTATCTGATTAATTTGTCATCAGTTGAGCTTCAAACTTACCTCTGTGACTAGCTAACTAGCAAGAATTGTTATCCCTTAACAAGGGTCTGAGCTGTGTTTTTAATAGACTTAAACAAGCCGTAGGTTCCTTCGAGAAAGCCCTGGAGCTTCACTCATAATTGCTCCCCAGGGTCCTGTCAATAGTTTCTACCTGCGTTTGAGCTCTCATTCCCGGGCTGTCATCCTTGCTGCACTGCCTGTCTGGGCCCCTGAGTGACACAGCAGCATCACAGGATGAGCTCTGTTGAAGGATATCTCAGGCTCCAAAGGAGGACACCACTGGGACACTGCCAGCCCAGCTGATGATGTCACAGTGTGAGTACTTGAGCTCAAAGCTGTTGGATGTGAACTGCCCAGGGACTGAGTGTTTATGTGCGCTTGTGTACCATTGTGTACGTGCACGAGTATGCGTGTGAAGCGCTCACTAAGATGAGATCCAAATGTCTGTCCAGGGAAACTGCCAAACATGATATTCTTTAGGACTGTTTTGCTGTAAGCACAGACACATTCTTGGACTACACTTCGACTACGCCGAGAATCCTCGTACAAAGAACTGAATGTGCATTCTGTAACAACAAACAATTTGATGATCTCATCTCTTATTCATACAGCACTATGAATCTTGACACCACCGACGCCTCAGTATGTGCTACAAAAAAAAGCAGCCAAGTCACTCTAGTCTGCATTTGTCGCAGCAAAAAAAGACGAGAGCTGACAAAACACTGATTTAAGCACTAGTAGTAATACAAACGTTATCCGTGTCTGAAGCTGTCACTGATGTGTTTTGACTATGACAGTACTAAAAGCAACACTTTTGTATCAGTCTCCCTGCCCATGGAAACATGGATCTCTTGTGATTGCACTGTGGCGGCCTTTCTCTGTTGTCTAGCAGCAGCATATAAAGGCTCATTTGCACCATCTGCCAGTTGAGGTGACAGGGGCAACTCAAGTGCCAAGGGGCTTTTGAAAAAAAAAAAAAAAAAGTACAGCTGCTCTTCTACCTGCTCTTCTGCTTCGCCCCCTATGGAATATTACTTGGTTAAATCGGTCTTTCGGTGGCTTTTAAATGCCAGTGGTGATGAAAGACTGAAACATTGTGTGCTTGCACACTGTCACAGCAGGGATTAGCACTTGTTAGCTAATGTTGTGAGCTGTGTGAGTTGACAGGAGGTTGTGGGAAAGGTCTGCTTCACTTAGAGTGTGACTGCATTTGACTCCTGTACTGTATAGAGAGGCTAAATGGGCAGTAAGATGTGAAGGAATGGTTTTTAGCCATGCTGTGGCAGTATGGGTGAAATAGCCCAACAACTATCGGATGGATTGCCATAAAATTTTTTCACAGACATTCATTGCCTTGACAGGATGAATCTAAATCACTGGTTGTTCCCTGGCTTTTCCTCTGGCGCCACCATGAGGTTGACATTCTTATTTGTTAGAGATTTGTTGACAGATGGATTATGGATGGAAATTTGTAACAGATATTCATGGTTTCTAGATGATGAATCCTTATGACTTTGGTGATGCCCTGACTTTTCCTCCATGTCATAAAATTTGGTGTAGACATTCATGTCACTCTCAGGGTGAACTGTAATTACTTTAGTGGTCTCCTCGCAAAAATAATGACACTCTCATCGTCATCATTGTGAAAATTTTAGCATTCTGACACTAGTGTTTAGCTAAAAGCACAACTGTGCCTAAATATAGCCTCACAGAGCTGCTAGGATAGCTGTAGAGCCTTATTCTTGTTGTAATAAAATTCAGTGAACCGATTTCAGTGCAGACTTTGATACAGATTTTTTGTTCTTTTGAAGTCTGTTTGTCAGTGTCAAAGAAAAGAAAAGCATGTTCCTGAGCTTGCAGATCTACGACTAGACATTTGTAGACAAATATTAGTGTCAGCCCTCTTTGTAATCTCCTGATGAAGTGTGGGATTCCACTTTGATGGTAATTTGAGCGTAGACATTCTTAGACAAGGATATTTCATAAGGGTTGATTCTGTCCCTTCATATCTCTCTCAGAACTTCTCATTTCCAGAAACTTCCTAACAAAGTAAGTGATCATTGGTGCAATGTGTCATGCTTCTGACGGTTTGATTGTTTCTGTGTTTTCACATGCAGAGGAGCGGAGAGAAAAAGAGAGCTTCATGTGTTGCTCAAGGTCCTTTTAGATACTCCCCATCCCACATCTCCCTGCACAATTAATTTTATCTTTGGGGTATTATCAAGAGGGAGCCTGGCAAAGCAGCATGACAGAAAAACGGTCCAGAACCCTGAGGCCCAGGGTGGGAATTAATCTGTTTGACAAGATCTCTCACAAACGATTTGCCTGGCTTTCCTTCAGTTGGATGTTGCCACTACCCTGCATATCTGAGGGGGTGAAGAATAAGCATGTTTCAAACATAATGCGGCCTGAATCGACTCAGAACGTTGAAGTGAGCAGTGACAGGTTGTTGTTGATGTGTTGCGAACACAAGGAAACAATGCTGCCCTGACAGGTGTTGTGCATTAGGATAACCTTAGTGTTATGCCTGTGAAGTGAGCATAGCATTATTTAAACCAACCATGCAGTGATAATAATGAATTTCCATCAGGGCTGGCTGACATTGGCATTATTTTCTCCACAAAGACATAATGTAGTCTTAAATCAAGCTTCCAAAAATGGTTAGCCTTGTTCTACTCACGCTTTCAAAACTATTGACATCAAGCAGACGTTTGATGCATTATCTGGGACGGAGAAAATTAATCATAGTAATGATTGAATAATTATCTCAAGTGCAATTAATTAAACATGCCAATGAACTCATCTTGAACAGCTGTCCTAGCTTCACCACTTAATCACTTGTGAGAATTACCAAACACAAATGGAGGACGCAGAGTGCATGCAATAATCTCTGCAAAGTGCATTGTTTACAAACAGTAATTAATATCACACCGTGTATTAGCGGGCTAAGTGACTGTGGTGCAATTCTATAATTGTACCAGAGAGAGTTGGGTTTCTTTCCCACTCTTTCCTCAGACCCGTCCTGTTAAGACAGGAGACAGATTACTAGACTGAGTGCTGATATTATAAACGACAGTGTGGTCCAGAAGTCTGAGACCACTTTCCCTTTCACTTTACAGGAATGTGGTCTCTCTACATTCCAAAAATGCACACAGGTTTATTAAAATGTCACAAATATATGATCCTTTATTGCAAAATCTATAATTTAACCTACTGATTGTCCTGGACACCCTTTACCTGATAATTCATGCTCAACCTGGTTTCTAGCCACATACTGTAAAATGGATTTATTTTATGTTTCTGCCTGAGAATGTGAAATAGTTCCCAATATATTTGTTGGCAAAGAACTGCCTAAAAGTGTCAGTGAGATCCCATAGTGTCTCTTGAAGGGGTAGTTGTGACCATGCCAATGTGGGAGTCTGTGGCATTCTACGATTAGGTAATTTCGGGCATCACATATACGGCTTTCATGGTCCACGGAGCCTGACAGTCACAGAGGAGTCTAGGAAATGATCTGTGTGGTTCTGACATATGAGGGATCTATCTTCGACAGACTAGCGTCTGGAAGCCAGAATGAAGATTGACACTGGGCAGCAGACAGCCTAAAAATGAACTGCTAACACTTCATATGTGGTCTTTTATGAGTCAAAATTATTGTTTACTGATTACAATAATAATGCAGATCTGTACCTCAGTTCATCACAATGGACTACTGGATTATGACATGCACACATTATAATAATCAGTAATTACATGCACTTATTATAGCCCACATAAAAAGGTTCTATTGTTATTAGAACATGAAAGCATTGTAGGATTCTGAATATAAAAAAAGGATAATTAGCACATTCATTATGATTTTAATATCTTTCATGGTACTGTACATTTCACTGAGGACTATACCATCAGAGCACAAGTGTGGTGCTACAGTAATTGAAATAAGCTTAGTGCAAACTGTATGACTCACCCCCCCCCCCCCCCCTCCCTCCACCAGTGGTGGTCTTTTGTGACACTGTGCCTTATAAAGGTAACCTATTAATTAATGTATAGTTGTGTTTTTTTGTTGTTTTTTTTTCCTCTGTATACATAGTGGACAAAATTAAAAGGGACAAAATTGCTGTCAGGGGACATTGCTGCTCTACCTAGTGCACAAATAATTGCCTAGCTGCAATGACTCTGTAATGCCTTATTTTAAATTCATGGAAGTACAATGAGACCCTTTTTTCCAAAAGGGAAAATCAGATGTTGTTGGTAAGATGAGGTTGCAAGTAATCTCATTACAGTTGTTTTATTCTAGCATGACATTTTCATAGCGCTTTCTTGTGAGAGTTTTGTTTGAAGATGTGTGAAAAATAAACAATTGATGAAAATGACACAGAGCTTGGGCGCTGGATGTAAATCTGCATTTTGAACCACAGTTTCTTTAAATAAAATGTCACCAACTTTATCAGTTAAAGTGTGGAAAAGCAATTATCTTGGATTCTGTCTGTCTGTAGAACTCTGTGGACTTCAGTGGGAACTAAAATTTATAATGAAGTAATGCGATAGGTCTTAATGGTCCATGTGTTGCAACAGAATTATTGAAGTGGTTGTAGTTTCATCTTTTATTCTCTTTTTTTTTTTCTTTTGGCTTTTCTCTTGTTTTTTCTGTCAGTCTTTGTATCCATGTATTCTTGTCACACTGGAGAATTCTCTTAATAGCTTCAAGAATTACAGATTTTGACTGGGTTAAAAACTTTAGTTTAAAGTACAAACTAATTTTGCTGCTTGTCGCCAGCAAAACATCCAGTCACTTTGATCATTTTATTGTTTGTCCCAGCAGAGTGCTTTGATGGAATCGATTTCCCTCCAGTATAATTGGTGTCATGCCTGGTTTGGCTAAATAAGCCGTTACCCCACAAGATACTCTGTCAGACTAAAAGGGCAACGTTGACACTTTGCTTAAGAATATGTCGAGCAATTACATTAACAAAAAAGTATTTAGGCATTATTCTGTACAACTTGTAGTAGTATTAACCGGAATTACTCACACTTAGTCAAGAAATTTATTAATTAATTTCTTTTTATCTAATCAGTCTAGTGAATTTTCTAACGGTGTCTTTTGTATGTTTTAAGGTCACTGGGTGCACTGTATACAACAGACCTGGGCAAACTGCGGACAGCGGGTATCCATAAGTAAAACATCATGCTTTTGGCTTTTCAAAATAAAAGCAACACAGTTGTATTGCATGCACGGCATGAATATTTTATCATTTATATTCTAATTTATGATTGGCCTCATGCGGGCTAGACAGGGACGCACAAAGGGCCGGGTGTGGCCCACGGGCCGTAGTTTGCCCAGATCTGGTATACGTCGACCATGTTCTTGGCTTTCGGTGGTCTTGTTTGTCTCTGCTCTTGCTTTTCCAGTTGAGAATGGTTCTTGTAGCATTCAGATCATGATTGGCAACAACATTCAGATCATGATTGGCAACAACAAATTCTGCGGTATATCATCTCGCTTTAACCTGTGTGTTTTTAGCAGACTTTTTACTGCAGTTGAAGTGCGTTACCACAAAATGGGTTCACCTCTGATCATTCAGTCACGCTCAGTGAAAAGTCTGTAAAACCCCAATTCACTGTCAGCTATCCAGAGGAGCTTAATGTATTTTTGTTAACAGAAAAGTACAAGGTTAAAAGGTTAATATCTGGCAGTGACTACAATTCTCTACGCTATTGTACCAGCGCATCCCCTCCCTCACTCTCTCTCTCTCACTCTCATTCGCTCTCCGCAGTTGTGTTATTGTGTGAGTGCACACTCACACAGATGCACACACACGCACACGAACACACTCATGCTACTCTCTCTCTCCTCCCCTCGGTGTACAGGTTGAGGCAGAGCCATCCTTCCAAACTCGTAGACCATGAAATTAGGTTAAGACGTAAGGCTGTGAATGACACAGGTGTGGATACAAATGAGAACATCCGAATGAGGAAGTACAGATCCAAGACGGCTGATACTGTAGTCGTTATAGGCATTCAGAATTATATTTCACAGCTTCCTGCTTCATTTTATTTAGCCCACTTTTCCTGTTGTGTGTTAGTGGTCAGGACAGGGCATTTGCATACATGCTGGGAAGTTGTGCATAAGGATATTAGGAGTTCTGTCATATTCCAAATCTCATTTCCCATAGAAAACTTTAAAGTCGGTCAAGCTTGTCGGCACTCCTCTGCTCCCTCCCATAACATTTCTTTCTTTTTTCTTTTTGAATACATTCAGATATTCAACATTCAGGACTTTTCAATAATTTACTTTTTTTTTTTTTTGTATGACTAATATTTACAAGTGCAGCAGCTTGTACTAGCAGCTATAATTGCAGCACCTTCTTATGAAAATAATAAATAAATGTATCAACCATATCACCAGACAGAGCTCTGGACAATTCTGCCAAACCTTAGATTGAATGACAGTGGTTGTTTTTTTGCCTTGTGTGCAGCATTTTTTTTTCCTTTTCAAATTAATTGTTTCTGCAATATGATTACATTAGTCTGGTCTATAATATACCCGTGGTCTATAATATACCTGCTGGAATTTCACATTTGCAGTGCCACAGGGCTCCAGATTAGGGCCTCATGTATTATATATTTTGATTCTGCAAGAGTGGGAAAAAAATGCGCAGCCTCTTTGTTAGCTGATTGCAGCACGATTATTCATCCAGCTGAAGGAGATTATCTTTGGTATTTGGGAAAACAGCAGCAAGTAGCTTTGACATAAAATGTATCTGACATAAAATTAATTCAAAAACTTTAATGGCACACATGAAAACTTTATATGCAACAGATGTGTCTTTAACCCAAAAAGCCACGTTCAGTTCCTTTTGAATGTGGGATGATGTGTGATATGAGTTATGTGAGACATTACAGCTAACATTTCACAGTTAAAATGTACGTTGTCACCTTAATGCAGGTTTTGTATGGCTTAATAAAAAAGAGCAGTATCTTAATGGCACATTACTTCTTCAAGTGCTGCGAAGTGTAGGCTGATAGAGGAATAGTACTGCGTTAAGTCAAGAACAATTAGTTAAACAAGATTACGTACAGGTAAGTCAATAAAAGTGAGTTTTTGATAATGATTAAAGTGATTTGGCAAGCCTGAGCTCAATGCACAGGCCTTTCCAAAGAAACATAACCCAATCAATACAGACTTTGGAACATCAGGCCATAAAACTGTTTACTCTATGTACTGTCGAGACATGAGGCGTCTCTCTCAAAGTCCATCCCTTTTATTTTGCTCTCACATAATACAGAGAAACAGTCTGACAAGACAAACAATCACCGTGCTGTTAAACCATTAGATTCGTCATCAAAGTGCTGTAGAATGGGTCACAGCTTTTGAAAGCAACCACATCTACAGCTGGTAATGTGAGAGCACCATATTGACTATTGCTTTTACTATAATAGCTATTGACCTCTGCATCAGCAAGGATCTGCTGAGATCTGCAGTCCTTCAAACCCCACTGAGTTCAAACATGAAAAGTTTCTACTCCAATCACCACAGGTCTACATTGATACAAAAGACTGCTGAGCACTTAAAAGGGAATAAAATATGTGCAATGGTGAATGTGATATTAGCTGAATCTGATTTTGATTGATAGGGCCTTTGGGGCCATGTGGGGTGCATGAAAGAGAGAGTCAAGAATGAATTTGCCAACTAATGAGCCTTTCCTTTTTTTGAATTATGTTTAACCCTGGTATTCAAGATACCATGACAGTGAGAATGAAAGAGTGGAAGTGTGAGTGGAATAGGAATGCCAGTCAAAGAAAACAAACCCTGTACAGTACAGCAAAAGTTTTTCTAATTGCATTTGAAGGCAGATAAATAACTAACCTCTGTGCATTCTCACTGCGTTAACATACCTTGCAAACAAAGGTACAAAACCATGATAGTTCTCTTTCCAGCCTTAGATGCTCAGTCAGTATGGAATGAAAAGACTCAGCTCATTTAATGTGTCAACTGTGGTTGCTTGCACAATCACACACACGCACGCACCCATGCACACACAAACACACACACATATATAATACATAAACACTTGTGGGATGCCAAGGGTCAAGTGGTGTTCAATGTGGGCTATGAAAAAGTCCTGATGCTAGCTAATATTTCCTGATGTGTTCTTTTTTATTTGCATACCGAGTGCTGCCTCAGCCAGCTCCTATTGTCAGAGCTTTCTATTTGAATGTCAACACTATTATTACAGCAGGTGATGCAACAGCAGGTGTCTCTCTGCCTGTCTTGTATCCTCTCTCTATCTTTCAGTGTCTTTGTGCCTCTGTCTCAGTCTCTCCTGCTTTCCTTCCCTCAGTTTTGTTTAACAGCTGTCATTATGTGTCTGCCAAATGGAATTCGCTTGGAATCCACTTTTTCTACCCTTTGCAAGCACATCTATTTTTCTAGGCTTGACATTCTACCGCTCTTTTCCCACTCACTCTGAGTCTAATGGGTGAAACGGAGAAAGCTCCTTGTTGCTGTCTTGCCTCTCTTTTCCTATTGTTTACAGCCGAAGCCCTGACAGTGTTGCTTCTGACTAGCTTGGGGAAAATGGACACTTTGACATTTCACACCCTGAAATGTGGCAGCACATGGTATTACTAGTAAACACCGTTCATTACTGCCTTGACAGCTGATGACCAAGATTCAAAGCTCTTGCACCTGCCTCTGGGAAAGACTGCACACAACTCAAGCCTTTCTAACTTCAAGATGATAGCACAAAGATGATAGATTACATTTTAGAATGGAGAGAATGGCTAAATAAACAGTTTGACTTGTACCTGTGGAGTTTTGTAATAAGGGAGCTCTCTGAACAATAGCAATAAAATTTAAATTAATTTGTTTGCCGGAGTTGTCACTGAAATATATATCCTTCAATATAAGGTTAGAATCACCAAGTCTGAATTTCCTGTCAAAGCAATGGAGGTTTAAGGATGAGTCGTTCATTTTGGGCCTATCTATAAGTCAGTACACTTTCCATTTGAAATGACTGGGAAATGTTTCACGAACTAGTAAAATTAAATAGTAAAACTGTAAAAATTAATTTTATATCTCCACACTGGAGTATATGTTCTACCAAATGATTAAGGCTCATGCTGCAGTTATTACATGGCTGTAAAAGGGCCCATGCTTATATTATACACAAGAATAGAGAGAATGTAGAATGAAGCTTCAGGTCAAGTGCTTATGTACTTCCTCATTCAAACTCGATCCTTAATTCATTGTTCTTTCATTAAGGCATTGCTTTTTTTCAGTTTGTTCCGTGTGTCATTTCAAGTCAGCATAGATTTGGCGAGCAGACTTTAATGAGTCTGAAGTGGTCTGGATGGCTTAGAGACTATCACTCCTTCATGATTTCCAAGAGGGAGAAAGATGATTTCATTTCCTTACAATTTTTAATCTGCCCCTCTACTGAGGTGCACAGCTGTTTGTTATGCTTACATAACAAACAGCTGTGCACCTCAGTGGTGGTCTCTAGTTTGGTCATGTTTTAGAAACCATCTTGTGATGGGATCACACCAGCTGCAATGCCAAATCGGTGTTCATATGGCTTCTTCTCCCCCTACTTCTAGCCCTCTTGCTCAGACCACATCATCTTTGAGCTTGGCCTTCATTTTGACCTCAGCTACACACCTGTAAAGTGACTGCATCTTTTACGGTTGTGATGCTATGACAAAATCTGTCCACAGACAGACAGACTCAAGACTTCATCTTTGGTAGTTCCCATTACGTTAGTTGACGTACACACACATACTGACTCACATGGTGAAAGCAAGACCAGCCACTCTGTATTGCTTTCACCTGACATTTCAGGGAAGACTGCTAAATAGCCACTGGTCCAGAAGTAGTAGAACTTGTGCATTCTGTGTACTGTGTAATTTTCATTTAGGATGGACTAAAGAGACTGTTGTGACTGTGGTTGTATTGAATATTTAATGGTTTTCATCTTTTAAATGCTCATAAATCTTGTAATTGTAACACATCTCCCCTTGATCTGCACATTGATTTTCAGCCTAATTTAATTTTATCATTAAGGAGAGACATTTGATATCTGAATATTGCAATTAGATGGGTTTTTTCTTTTGCTACCGATTATTAACCTTAGTTTATTAGACTTATAAATGGTCTGGACAGATATTGTAACCAAGGCTACCCTGCTGCAAGGCTTGAGCGTAATATACGTTGTATTAAGGTTAAAAGCACACATATAACACCACAACCGACAATACAATGAAAAAGCCATGATGTATTTATTTAATGAGGGGAAAAATGTTGAGTGTTAATCATGCAAATGGTAGATTTATTGGTGGAGATTTGACCATGAATCAATTGGCACTGCTTCCACGAACCAATGATGTCACCAATAGCCAATCAGTGCATTGTTGAAATCTGTAGCCAAAGATGATTCAGTGTCCCTGAATATGGCCAGAGAGTGTGTGAATTTTGGAAATGATTCCTCCACCAGATATTTTATATTTTTTTATTGGGTGATTTGGATAATAGATACATAACAGTTGGATAACTATTCAGAAGGTGCTTTCATTTCTGTAATATGTATGAAGTGTATGTATTAAAGGAATTTTCAATACTAGTTACCAAGAACTAAGACACAGTATACAAAGTGCATAGTAGACATAGACACAGTAGAATAAGTGCCTCGTGGTTATATGCCCGTGGTTATATGTGAAGCTTTGTGAAGGACTGCATCACACAGCAAATTCCATCTTTGCAAATGTGAGTTTATGTCTACAGTTAGAGTCAAGTTGTAGTTTACATCCATGTCTGTCTGGACTCGTATAATATATGTGGTAAAGCCTTTGAAGGAATTTTTGAAGGTGTATTTTGTCATAATTAACGTATGAATTCTTGAATTGTGACCAAAAATGTGTTTTCTGAGGTCACTGTGACTTTGACTTTTGACCTTTTGATCACCAAGTTCTAATTCGTTCATCCTTGAGTCCAAGTGGTCGTTTGTGCTTAATTTGGAGAAATTCCCTTAAGGTGTTCTTGAGATACAGCGTTCACGAGAATGGGACAAACAAATGAGCAACCTGAAAATGTAACGCCTCTGACCAGGACTGCCCAACAGTGAGGATGCATAAAAAAGAAATCCACGGGTTACACAGGTTACTGAGTCTGTATGATTACCTAGCAGTGAATTATCTTAGATTATGCAAATTTTATCTCACAGTTTTGCCCTTGAACCTATATGTCCAGCCCATGTCTATGCTATAAATGTCTGACATATGAGTCTCATCACTGCAGAGATCTGGAATTCATTTTGGCACAACTAAGCATTTTAATATGATTGTCGTTAATATCATTCATATTGGCAAAATTTCCAGTTCAGTGGCTGAATATTCTCATATCCGGTGGGACTGGGAACGGCACTTTTTCTTTCCAAAGAGGCAATAGCAATATTGCATGTCTTTTGAGTTTATGCAAAGCATCTCCCATTTTCCTCCAACAGCACTCACTCAGAGCAGCCATGGCAAATATCATTAAATGCCCTGCTAACACTCTGCTCCCTCTACACATACACACACACACACACACATATATATACAAACAAACACACGTACAAAACAACCTCTCCGTTCTCTCTACTATACTCATTTTTCTCCTTCTTTTTTCTTCCTGGCTATCACTCAGTGGCAGTGCACGAGGGAAAGAGAGTGCATTGATCTGCCAAAGTGAGCAGCCATTTCACAAGGCGAGTCTGCACGGCGCTCCTGTCCCTGAATGGGAATTGCTCATTTCACCTGGCTGCCTTGCCTATAGCAGACTAGCGGAAAGCCCCACTGGAGAGGGACAGAGGGAGGGAGGGAGGGAGCGCAGGAGTCAGGGCCCTGGTCAGGGCTTGGCAGGCAGCAGATAAGAGCTCCTCATGCTGCTCCTGCATGCACTTACCACTGCTGCTGGAGCTCAGCTTCTCTCTCTGTCTTTCACACACTCGCACGCTCATACACATAGCTTTTCTCCACACATGTGAGGGACTAATAATAACTTTGGCGTTCTGGTGAGTCAGCCGTCTTTCCTCAGGCAAGGATAAAAGTAAAACATGGTGCCTTTATTGAGTCTGAAATCACTAACTGTGGAATTCCCAGAACAGGGCTTTAGCTCAGCCTGTATTCCGCTCGCTGCCAAGATGCCATGTGTCCACAAGATCTAATATTGTGTCCAAAGCAGGTGGTGATAGACTGATAAACAAGCCAGCAAACTATTTATGACATTCACATGGACAACATACAGTATGGAAAATATGTAGCACTGTAGATCAGAAGACTTGTAGCTGAATAACGTGAGCAGTTTGCATATCAACATGGACAATGTTTGGACTATGGGCTGTTTGATTTTTTTAATAGTTTTTTTTTTTTTTTTAATTAATAAGGTGACAATATTAAATGTTATCAAAATGCACGGAGTCACTAAGCTCTGATGCTAATAGTCATTAGCATTTGCCCGTTAAAATGACACACATTGCTGGCGATACGTCATATCAGCTGTCAGTAATTTATGTGAAATCTGTGACTAATTTAACGACAGGCCTAAATTAAACTTAATTGTTGTTGTAACTTAATATTTGTAATCTATTTCTTCAATGGAAAGTTGTTCCATTGATGTATTTTAATTTTTCCATGCTGTATCACTAAAAGTAGAAACTATAGAATACTTTGTTTTTCCTGTAATTTAGCTGAACCGACCCTTTAAATAACATGCAACTGTGATTTGTCATTCAGCTGCTTTTGAACTGAAGAATTGAAGATTTTATCCTGTTTTCTCAAACATGTCATGTCAACTAAATCTGTCTATGCCAAACTTAAGTTGCATGAAAGTGGAACCGTCAGCCTTCCAGGATCTGACTCACCTCTCTGGCAGTTCTTCCCTCCCCCTGCACCCCACCCATCCTTCATGTGTCCGAAACACATTCCATCCAGCCACTTCATTCTCTCACTTCATCCTTCACATGTTCTCAAATTTATTTCTCTATCTCTCTCCCCTGGTCTGCCCACTTCCCTCCCTCCATCTAGCCTATCTCTCTGCTGCTCTCCTTGCTCAGTGACAGTCTCATCACACTCTATCAATCAGGCTTGTGAGGACTGGGCGCAGTGCAGCACAGCACTGCACAGTCCTAGTCTGGTCCCATCAGTGCCAGTCAGTCTCTCTCACACTCTCAGTCACTTTAAAAAGGTTTAGGTTGCGAGATATAGTCTGTTTCCCCCCGTGCCCCGTTGCAGGTCAGGAGATGGGAGGGATTGAGCTAGAGCCAAGATTCAGCTTAGCGCTTGATGTGATATCGCTTGACATATTGTCTGGGCTGTCTCTGCATTCAAAACGAGCAAGTCCTCGTTTAAACAAAGGCAGATATTTGTACACATGATGAGATTGATCCCTCAGCTGATAAATTTGAAAACAGTGAGAAAACACAGCATGTGAGCATTCTTGATGTGTCACATGGAATTTCAGCAAATGGGAAATGATGAAAAACAGAGGTCAGAACACTCTTGTCCTCAGCTCATCAGCTATTCTTTTCAGTTTCTTACCTGCCGCAGGCCTCATCCTGTGGTTGACGTCTCAGGAAAGAGAACTGCATAAATGAGAAAGACAGAGAGGAACAGGATAGGGATGAATAGTTTAATCAACCTGTCTATGTGAAGCAAAGACCTTGTATTACAGACAACAAGGAACAAGGAACACTGGATAAAAATAAAGCACTAAGTGAGTTTACAGTATTTGCAATAAAAAACTCTTATTGTTATATTTTTCATTTGATTAGTTAATTTATTCAGCACCATTATATATGAAATATATAGTAAGAACACACAGAATACTTGTTTTGCAACCAAATTTCAGTTGAAGGAACAGCAAATTGCATGTGCAGTAGAGAATGACTTAACCACAGTTATCGATTGGCTTTGTGAATTATAATGAAAACAAGTGTAATTACATTTTCCTTTAAGTAGCACAACAAATTAGGCTTGTGAGTTATTCTGGAAGCAAAAGAGGGGGGGGGGGGAAGTCTTGCATTTAATGTGCTGGGAAGATTTTCTCAGGCTGTTTTCTTGCTAAATGCATTAGCAGATGCTGCTGTGCCCATACAAGCCTGTGGACTAATATTCTTGTAAATGATTAGCTACTTATTTAACCAACAGGGAGAAATGTGCTTTGGGTGGTTACAACAAAAATGAGTTGGGGATAAACATTTTTTTTTTTTTAGCTACACTCAGTGAGCTTTAATTTGGCTCATTATCTTTTAAAATGTTATTGTAGGGCTTTATGGCAGTCAAATGAGATGATTAGCAATGATGATTATGAATGTCATGATTCCAGTAGTCTCTGCTCAAAACTGCTCATTCGTGTTAATTCAGAGTCAGTTTTCTGGATGAATGTAGTTGGACGATTTTTATTTTTATTTAAACGCAGAAATGGGAGCAAACAAACCAGCTCCGTGTTTAGTTGCAATAAAAGGTCTTTCAGGGACATTAGTGGAATCAGTTATTTAGAGTTTTAGAGTCCTAACATGTAAATGACAGGGGAACATAATTACCCAGGTGAGGATATGGCTGGTTCCCAGCCCCTTCAACCAAACTTCATCAACAGTGTGTTTTGCTGAGTTCCTTGTTATCTGGGTTCTCTCTATACACCCTGTTCATGCTAATGAATCCACAAATTAAATTGTAGAACAGAGGAATATTAGGGTGTCTGCCGTTTTGATGTGGTGAGGAATACTCAATTAGGCTGGATTCGGGCCCCATAATTATTACATTATAGCTAAGATAAGTGTTCAATGGCAACAAATGCTTTGATGGACTCCATTCTGTAACAAAGGCTACGGGTGAGCAAAGACAAAAATGCCAGAACAGAAGAGTGAAAGGGTAAAAAAAAAAAAAAGACAGCAAGTGAGAAAGTGACAAGAAAGCTATCGCACGGGAGCCACTGTCTGCAGCAGCCATATTTCATTACACAGCACCGAAGCTTAGGAGGCAATCAAGCATATTTAGCCATCCTCGTCTCGCTGCCCCCCCCACCCCAAAGCAATTATTACTCCCCAGTTTTTTACTGTGCTTTGCCATGGGGAAAATGAACCGCGGTACTTATCAGCTCAATGCATACACAAGTGACTGGGGTGGAGGACATGTAGGTGTGCCTAAGTGTGTGTGCGAGCATGGGCATGCGCGGACGCTTGTGTTTATATTTCAGGGGAGGCGTTGGAGGGGAGGGTTGTGGCGAGCTGACCACAAGTGAGCAATAGGTTACCTTTTTCAATCCCATTAGCTCAGTAACATCAGCACATTTAGGAGCAGCAGGCGGAGCGAGTGGAGATACAGAGATAACCATAAACATGCCACCAAAAATGCATTGTTATTTGCATTCATATTGGAAAGAGCCAAATTGATGCCGGGTCAAACAGAGAAGGTGAGGGTTTATGACCTGTGCATAGCTCTGCTGTCAGCAGCTCTGATCTATCGGACCAGTCAGCCTTGTCAGGCTTTATGTCTGATTATATTATCATGGCTGACGATCAATGCAAATGAATGATCGTTCATCCGCAAAGGGGAGTAGAATGAATACAGCAGAATGCAAACAATACATTTTTCAGTAATACAGTGAATGAAAATGCATTTCCCGTCTTGAAGTCATCTACTTAAGTGATGCATTGCATGCCAGTGCAACACAAAACACTTTTGGAACACTTTGGCTGTGTCTTGGTCTTATTTTTTTTTTCAGTCTGTGTGTTTTTTGAAATATTATCTAGCAGTAATAGAGTGAAACAGCAGAACTGTGAAATAAAAAAACAAACATACTTTACTATTCTGTGGGTTTTGAGCAGCTAATGTGCAGTCATTTGGGTGGTACAGCCGCCAACTGCAGCATTAGCCCCCATCTGGGGACTTGTGTTTTGGTGAAAGTGCTTCTCCATTTGCGAGACTCTTCAGTTCTGGGCATCCTCCCCAAGCCCATAACTCAACGTCTCTCTATCACTCCCATGCGACTGGCTGTCATAATCATCAGCATTATGCTACCTCAATGGGCCTGATTTACAAGTCTGGACATGGCACCAGCTCTGTGCCAAGGGGTAAACATGAGGCTGTTTGCTACCGCCAAGCCTGTTTCTCCCTACTGCATTTAACGGGGAGGAGAGACCAATGTTCAGAACAGAAAAGTAGCTTTTCAGATCTATGATTTGGGTACAGGACTGCAAATAAAACCCTTAAGTCTCCTTATCTGGGAGACTATATATATAAAGATTTATTTTAGCAGTTAAATCCATAGAGTTTATAGGAATGCGTACATTTTTTTAGGTTTAAACTTCTGACTTTTGATGAGGGACTATACAAAAGTTATTAGGCAGTAGTGGAGTTGGAAAAGGGGGAGGGATATATACATAATGAAGGGAGGGTGGGTTGTCTTTTGTTTTCTCACCCCATATTTATATTTCATTTCAACCTTACCTTGCAAAATATATAGTTAAAAAAAGTTACGGACGATGTTGAACTGCAGTGTGCAGAGTGTGTTCTTTATAGTTGCACTTTGAAACATGTAACCAGCAGTCTTTCCCATCGTGGCAAAAAGTTCAAAACTTAAATGTGCCATAATGAGTTATCCCATAATATACTTCAAATTTAGCATGGCACATTGGGGCCCAGTTCACTTTGTCATGGCAGTAATAACTTTCTATAAAAAGATGGAGAGACTACAATATTCACCGTTTTGTTTAGCTTTCCATGAATGTGGCAATTAATAATTAAATTTTTAATGTACAATCGTGGCTACGTGAAAGTTTCTGTTCTATTTAGATTTTGTAGTTTAAACTGGGTACATCATCTAACTAAAAGAGACAAAGCCCAAAGTTCAACCAGTTTAAAACTGTTTTTTTTTTTTTTACATGTTGGGAGGAGAGTGTTACAAGGGAGGGCAGAGAGAAAATATGAATCATTCTGAGGAGGGCCTTGCTTTTCTTAAAAAAAAAGAAAAAAAAGAAAAATCACTCACAGAAGGTTCAGCCCCCTCCCACCCCCCAATGATCTCCATTCTGTCTGTTATCATTTTAATGTATTTGTAATACAAGTATTTTCTAAATAAAAAAGCACCCTTTGTTTATATTTAAATAAGTCCTTAAAAGATAATTAGGGTGAAACTGTATTTAATTCCTTCTGCATATGCACTAACTGAACAGTTTGGCATTGGTTAAGATATTAAAATATTGTGTCTTTCATGGACTAATGACACATCTTATGTCTTTGGAACTTCACCTTGAGGGAGCACCTGGCCCTTACCTTAACCCTCTCACTCATTCCATAATATTATATTAGCCCATATTCATCCACATATTGCGGCTGCTAAGTGATAGGCCACATAAATCAGTTTTTATATATATGCACACACAATAACTGTTATATGCGGCTTCCTAACCGCCTGCTGATAGCTGCCATTTCTTATCACTCCAGTTGAATATAGCACCGTTATGAAGGCACTTTTGCTTGCTGTTAACTGGAGGAGCCTGAGAGACGGAATGATTTTTTTTTTTTTGGTTCAAATTACTTAAGAGGCATCCAAAGCTCTTTGTATAGTGGCGTGGTTATGAAAATTCACTGAAAGGAAAAGGAAATCTTGTACAGTGGGAAAAGAGTCTTGATGACAGAGAATCACCTATAGGCCCATTCCTGTGGATTTTGCTCATTCTGTTGTGTGTAAATACTGTGATTCCTGGATTCGTGTGTATTTTATTCTGCGCATACAATAATCTCGAGCTGTCAAATATAATCAAGAGACATGCAGCGAAAATCACTCTGCTTCTTTACAACTTCAGGAGGTAATGTCATCAAATAACATCCGTAATGTGCAGATCCCTTTTGCTATCACTTCGTCACAGAGCGCATGACTTGACTCCATCCCTCCCAGTTTCTTTTCCTTCATGTTTCTGCCTCAAAAGAAATAGTGAGTGTAATTCTGCCATCTGCAGTATTAATTTGAAACGCCTAATACATAAGCTAATCAAGCATGTTTATTTTTCCTCTTGTTGAGTTGTAGCCTTTAACATTTGCATGGAAATAAGCACCCCGTAGTTAATGAACTAAGCTGAAATGAGCTTTCATAACTGTGAAGTGAAATCACTGACAACAGAGCACATATCCTCTATCGCTTTTGCTCATATTGTACCAGCAAGAAAGAATTTGATGTTTCTCCAAATGGCATCAAGAATAGGTGTTAAGATAGCAGGGAGAGCCCATCGGCGGACAGCGTGATGTTGTGAGACCATTTGATAGACAACAGCACAGCAGGAGAAAAAAAGAGAGGAAGTGGGATTCGGGACTACAGAGCCAAGAGACACTTTCTCTTTCACTCTCTTGCTCCCAACTGCTCCCAGTGCCAGAGACATGGTCCGCTGCACAGACAGATGGCGAGGAGGTGTGTGTGTGTGTGTGTGTGTGTGTGTGTGTGTGTGTGTGTGTGTGTGTGTGCGTGCACGCATATATGCGAGTGGTGGGTGGTGACGCCATTCGGCTTTGTATGAGTTTGAGAGATGGAGCACGAGAGATATAAGGGGAGAAAATGAAGGAGGGAAAAAACACTGCAGAGGTGTGTGCGAGAGCGAGCTGTGATTTTCTCAAGCAAGAATTAATCCATGTACTTTTTTTTTTTTTTTTATTCCACATCCAAATAGCTTGTGTACTTCATTACAGCAGCAATAAAAGTTCATTTGCACTGTCACTTTGCATTCGCCCATCATACTGCTCAGGGAAGACATTGCACGTAAGGGACCTCTCCTGATGACAAGAGGCACACCTACTAGCAGAACTGTGGGTGTGTGGAGGATGTGGGTAGATAGATTCTGTATTGACAGACTGCCATCTACTGGATTTTACTAAAATTTCAATACATTCTATTTTATCATCATAAATCCTCTTGCATACTACATATGCATGTATTGTCCTTCAGTGGTTGTGGTTTACTGACAGCTTTATGTATGTATCCAATGCTACATGGGCAGAGAGCAACAACTAATTTACACTGAATGTTTATGTTTCTCCTTTTCAAAGATACTTTTTAGAAAACAGGCAGATTGGTCTGGAGAAAGTTAAGCATTTGTCTCTTTTAGTACATGGACATGATTAAGAAATTCATCAGTGGATTTATCATATAAAGGCCAATAGTTTTAATATTTGCAAACCATCTAAAGAGATGTGTATGTATTCTCAGATGACATCAGTTCAGTTAAATTAATGCAACCTGTTTGTTTTCCAAAGAAGAAACAACTGAGGAAGTCCATTTAGCTTGCCATTGATAAAGAATCACTGTTTATTTAACTTAAGCTTGTATCTGAGCATGTGTGAGGCTGCAGTGTAGCACATCAAAGCAAATGGAAGCTAATCACTTTAATGATGGAGGTGAGTGGCAGTGCCTCAGATGGAGTCCGTTAAGTCTTGGAGGTCAAATGGTGACGTACAGCACCATCTTGTGGTTGTGTCATAGTGGGTAGAGGTTGGCGTAACATCACCATGTGACTGAAAAATAACCAAATATACACATTTGATAATTAAATTTGAAGCCAGCATCATTTCAGTGGTGTTTCAAGTTTCACTGCTAGAATATATATATTTTTTTTCTGCATGCCTGCATATACACGTGTTTGTATCTGTGTGCTTTAGGGTGAGATCATATACTGCATTTTAGAAGACCACTAGAACCATTAACTGTCACATGACTAATGAGCAGCCGGTGTGCAGTTAACAGTCATGAAATATGCACCAGACTTAAATACCTCATCCATAGTGCCTTGAGACAAATCCCTGCATTTCATTAAACATACACAGTGGCTTGGCTTTGGTGTAAAATTATTCCTCCTTGCAGAGGAAATAAAATGAATTTTCCATGCTTGTTTCCCCATAATCACAATAGCAATGTAACGTTAAAGAATTAGGACTTTTATTACCCCAAATTAGGGACGGCTTTCAATTTGAGCCTGCAACCCATCCTCTGAACAACCCCGCTGATTCAAAGTCACAAAGCACGCAGTGTAGAATTATGTACTGTCTTTAAGTAAGTAATTTGGAGGTTATCTGAAGTTGTCACTAATCATTTAATATTGTCCTTTTTTGTATTTCCTTGATCTACAGTGCTGTAGCCAGTGCTTAAATCTCTAATCCTGTCTGTTTGTGGCTCAGTAGAGATTCACCCTGGGAAAAAGCTAGCTACTATCTGACATGACACAGATTTGATCCATTTTTCCAGAGCGTATCTGTCTTTTTCAGACAGGTGGTTTTCAAAAGAAATATGTCAGCAGTATGGGGATTATGCTTTTTTGCTAATCACCAAAAGACCCAGCCTGCCCAGCATTTCTTTGGTTCGACAATGCAGCGCGCCGAGCAAAAGTCTTTTCCCATTTAGATGCTTATTTTGATCTTCTTTTATTCTCATTGTATTGGTACAATCAGATGTATTAACCATTAACTTGATGATTTTGTGCAAATGAAAAGTGATTTAGCAGGAAAGAGGAGAGGATGGACTCATTTCACAACCTTGTTCTACTGATATTGAGTGAATAGACTCATCATTATTCATCCACATTTGCTCTTCTAAGAGTGAGCAGAGGAAGTTGGCACAGTCTCCTCTGTTGGGACATAAACCATTTTTCAAAGGATCTCGGAGGTGCATATCCGGGTAGACATTATCCCTCTCAGTCCTGACTCCTGACGCCACTTTCATAAACCTAAACACGCTGATAGCAAAGTATACATGTATGATGGGCCTTCTTGCCTTGACTCAGGCCCCACAGGCACTTCTCACTCCTATGCTGTGTGTGTGTTTTTTGCTAACCTTCTGTTGTTGAGCATGCTCAGGTGTAAGCATACAGCATGTGGGATGGGTGTGATGGATTCCTGGCTTTGTTGGTAGTTATTTGTGGCGAGCCTATAAAACCCAGCCTTCTCATTGCATGGTGAAGCTGAGCGAGATGTGCTCTGAAGCTGGCATAAAGCCACAAGACTTCGTAATAATTCATCGGCCAAAAAGCCCTCCTTGTACTCACCCTGCAATATTTATACCCCACTGAATGTTTTTTTTTTTTCAGCTACATCATTGCATATGCCCTGGGCAGGGATTTTCTCTTCTGAGAACAGTTTTAGTATTTCAGACCTTATTTAAATCTGGGAAACAATTCAGTGAATTTGTCCCATGGTCACGTCTTGTCTGCTCAGAATGATGTACTCACTCTATGTGGCCTCAGTGCCAATACCTGTTTTTAAATGTTTTTAAATTTTGTATTTCATAATGTTTTTGATGCCTAAATCTAATCGTGTGTCTACAGTTTCAGCTATCTACTTTATTCCTCTGGCAAGCACAGCTTAATTACAGCAAAGATAATTGCATGACTTTGACAATGCAGACAACAGTAATTTGGGTGTGTCTCCAATGAAAGGACTACTTTATAGTGATTATTTACTCAAACATGGGCATTAAGCTGTCCCTGCATAAGCATAGCTTGATATTTTCTATTACCCTATCTTAAGTACCCTATCTAATCCAGTCTGAACTCTCAGTGGAGTTTGGGTTTCTTGTTTGTTCTTGATTAGGCCTGTCTTTGTCTTTTTTTTCCATTTCCCTTTTTCCAATCATCTTTGTCAGCGTTGTTTCATTACCAATATATTTTTCCCTTCCACAGAGAGGCTTCACTGTTGAAAAATCTTTTCTAAAGTGGACGGATGTTAAAAGATACACACAAAAGAAGAAAAAACTATTTTACAAAATATTATTTTTAAGGTTTTAGGGTTTTTAAGGTTTTAAATAGATGCTTATGTCATCCACAAATTGACAATGATGTTCTATCTATACCTTTAACAAAATAAAAAGCTACAACTCAATTTAAAAACAAAGACCATGGTTTGGTTTAGAATAGCTCTGCTGTACTATTCATTGGTTTTTCACAGAAAATCGTGTTCCAGTTTATGCAGCTTATTTTGCAATTTTTCTCACAAATTATTAAGATGAAGCCATAACTAAATTAGCAAGCACAAACGTTAAGTTTAATATGGAAAACCTTGTGTGGGAATAACAGCTGCTCTATGGAGTGTTTGTTGAATTTGAACAAATACAAGTCCCACTCACCAAGAAATGAGGCTCCTCTTTTGGGTTCATGCAGGTGCCAACATGCTGCCCGATGCTGCAGTTTTACCCCACCGACACACCACTGAAATTAATGCCCCCTTTGCCCCCACCTAAGAGATGGAAAAGAAAAAAAGAGTAGGAAGAGGTTTTCATCTCAGACAATCAAACAGAAAATGTGACACAAAGCTTGGTTTGTAAAGAAAGCAAACTGAAGAGACTGAAATACAGCCATGAGTCTCAACTGCTCTGTTGATAACAGCATCACAATCAACCAACATCAATACACTGCTTTCCTGAGAGGCTTAATCCATCATTTGAAGGCAAAAGAAATCTGTGGACAAAACGTATTTCTAATATTAGCATGTTTTTCATGGACTGTTTTGAACAATTTACTTAGTTATTTCCTGTGGCAGAGAGCAGGCAAAAGGATACTAATGGGAGAAAGCACAAGAAACTGTCAGATTTGATACCTTCAGTTTGTCTTTTTTTCTTCTGTCAGCTTCTTATTGTGTTGGTTTTTTGTGCCTCTCAAGCAAGCAGCTTGCATGTCTTTTGATGTTGTGCAGCATATGACAAAAGACACATACCAGTGAATATAAGACCAAAGCTGTAATATGTAGCTCATCACTTCAGCTCCACTCTGTTGTGGCAAATTTAAGTTGACTGTATTTCCAAAGATGTGTCAGTGGCAGGACATTTTCTTTTCACTTCTGTAGCCTTGCGTGTATATATATGTATATTATGTATATGTATGTTTTGGTGAAATCAGAACTCAATGTAATCACACAAGGTCAATCTATAACCTCCGCTTTGCATCTCGGTGGCATCCCCTTCGTGTTATTAGAAAAATAGCGTAGCGATTTTCAACTCATGAGGCTGTATTTGCATAGAATTAACCTCTCAAAAGACATATTAAAGACAGACCTAAATCTGACATGCCTTTGGAATAGCTTATGTGCATTTGCATAACGTTTTCCTCCTGTGCAGGTGATAAAGCAGCATTAAGCCTGGATTACAGTATTTGATTTTGCTTGTGTGTGCATGTGTATGTACAATGAATATATTCCTAGGTGTGCACCTGAACGTGTGCAAACTGCAGTCTGTTTTAGCTGTTTTGGCATGCCTCCCTATCGCCAGCAGGGCCAAAGAGAGCTGTGTGCTTTGCCTGACTGCCATGTTGCTCATGTGACCTCATGAAAGAAGGAGTCCCTTAAAGCGCTATAATAAATCATCGCAGACGGGGCTGGTCCACAACACATGCTTAGATGCACACACACGTACACACAGTTTTTTGTTTTGCAATAACACAATATATCAAATTTAATGAGTATGGAAACTCGATCATATCAAGTTCCCTGACCCTTTGAGGAAGCGGGATGGACTAGTGGTTAGTTAGGTCATACCCCACATCCCAGAGGAAGGCCTACTTTTAACAGCATGGATGACCATGCCCACTGTAGTATCCTTGAACATTAGTTAACCCCTGAACTACACCAAAGGAACTTTCACCTGGCAGCATCAACATTATGAGCCATCTTTCAGCTCAGCAGCAGTGCTCTGTGTTTTCTGGTAAATTTATCTTTTCCCCAGTAATAATTGGTCTTTACTGTACAAAGACAACATTTGTCACCATTAACAGGTCACGTCTTGTTTATTGGAAGCAGGTTTAGGAAGTAGACTTTGGAATTTTTTTTGGCTGCTGGACTCATTGCTCTTCTAAACCAGGTCACCTGCAACTGCTGTGAATTCTCCTTTATATAACACAACTCCATCTGACAGGTGTAAACGCACTACAACATCATTTAACAAGAGTCTTTAAGGCTTTCTCTCTGAGATTCAATTTAAATTTAATGCCCTAATGGTTCTTGAACAGGACATTCAGATGGCCTCCAACAGACTATGCGATAGTGACAATTTTCCCACTGTCATTTACAATACTTCAGTTAGTCTAACTCTTTTGTTTGTGCATAACTGCTTTTGTCTTGCCTCTCGACTGAAGCTGCATTTGTCACTTTCGCCTTTAATTTAAATCACTTTGCCGCCTGACCTGCCAACAGATTTTCACCGTAAGAGGACTTCATATGTGTGAGATGCTCTAAGTGAAAAGCATCATTGCCTCCTTGCATCTACTCTCACCTATTTAACAAACTTGGCCTCTGGTAAAAATATTAAATATAAGCAAGGGCTGTGTCCCAGTAACGAGTGTCTGGGTTAGAACTGCCGTGCCATAATTTGCTCTTGAAATAGCACACTGCAGACTTTTTCCTCGCAGGTGCATCTGATACGTTCATTGGAAATCCTATGGACATGAAGAGGAATGTTCGGGTGTGTGCTGGCCTCTGCCAGGGAACAGTAACTTGCAGCAACACAAGCGCTCCAATTACAGCTGCACCCGCGAGTCCCCCGGGGTAAACCACAGCCTTACTCATTGATCTGGAAAAACAGCACTTTGATAAAGGGGAACTACAATCTGGTTCAAAAGAGCATGAACTGTGCTTTTTAATTATCCCAACTAGAACATTATGATGAGGATAGTGATTAGTTAGCACAAGAAGTAATTTATTTCATTTATGACATGTTGACTCATTGCATTATAGTTGAGCATTTGTGGTCATGGACATGTTGTGTGAATTATTTAGCTTTGTATGTGATGATGCCGTAAAATGCAAATGGCATTATCATATTCTGTTGACTGATTCCGGTGATTCAGTGTGTTTATATTTAGGTCACCTACTCTAACTAGCTTTTTACTGATTCTTCTCAGGAAGCCTGTTGTTGTTGTCTCTGTATGTTTGCATGTGTACTAAAGCCTCCACGATGTGTTAAGGGCACCTGTCTGTCCTCCATCTAAATGCTGTGAGAACTGTGAGTCGGTGCATCCCCCACACAGTCTTAATGTGAAAACAGATCTCCTTTAAAAACAGTAGAGCAGCAGCAGTAGAGATTCCTGTACTCCAGAGGGCACCATTAGCATGCTTTATGTGTGGCATTATGCCGTACACATCAATACCAGATATCTTTCTAGCAATTAAGCCTCAGTCCAGTACGGTTGCCAAACAACAGCATCACTGGTACTGACCTGTATTTATCTGAGAAAAATGCTTGTCAAATTTTTTGAAATGTCATTATCATAGGACAGTTCACTGTATAATCCGATAAAGTGAAATTGACATTTACTGTTCTACAATTTGCGGAACATTCAGCCTTTCTCAAAAAAGGAAATCAAACTTAACTTGTTTGCCAAGCAAAAGTATTATTTCATATTAAATAATAAAAGTCAAGAAGTCAGTTAAGAAACCATTTTCCCGTGACTGAACAATAGATCATGTGCAGGAATGTATTCTCTCCATACATGCATCTATACTAACAACATTTAGTTGTTTGACCCTTGGTTTGATTTCTGTGAGCTGACATTATTATCTTGTTGATATTACCAGGACCACTGACATTTGAACACAGAAAACAGGATTTCGGTCACAGGTGATTGTCATAGATGGATTGCTTTATTAAATAATACAGTTTCAAGGAAGTTTTTCTTTTTTTCAGGATTACAAAATGTTGATCTTACCTCTTTGGAATAATCAATTGCGACTGCTGCCTCAGACCAGAGCGATGAAAGAAGAGAACTCCTCAGAATCTCCCTGGAGAGAAAGAGATAGAGAGGTCAGGGCATGCCATGCTTTAGTGTACTGTACCGTTGTCCGTTCACCACTAAACATTTAGATCACTGTATTGTAGATCAATGCTAAGTTTGGGTACATAATCACATATTGAGATATATGAAGACGAGTGTGAACTAACATACACAGAAGTCTCTATGCGTTACTGTGTTCTCAGCATGCAGTGGTCCCATTAGACTCGCAAACATCATGGACTTTGAGGAGGTGATTTTCCATTGTGCATAATGAGACCTGCTAAAAATAGACTCCAGCATGAATGCTGACAGTGTCTCCACCACATACTGTAGACAGGGTAGCAGGATGTTTGCTTGTGTCTGCTTCTAAGTAATAATTTCTGACAGTCTCTGATACATCCTTACTTGTGTGCAGGAAAGCGTGAATATGCATCTTATGTACATGCACAGATACTGATACACACTAACACACTCAGTGATAGCCATACAGTGCACATACATGGAACATTAATTGATTTTGTCAGCCACTGGTTTCAGATTGATGACTGGAAAATAATAGGGTGGCCAAGGACCCCTCCATATTCTTGAAAAAATACAGACAGGCTTTGACAAACACGCGCACACAACAGAATTAACAGCGTTCCATGTTTGCTTGAGACCAAGTAACTGAAGTAGAGCACATGCTTGAAAGTGTCTGACTATCCTCAAACGTCACAGCGGCGCCGGTGATTGACAGATCCCTGCCTGTGTTTGTCTTGCATGGCAGTGACACTGATAATTGGATGTTGGACACCATCGCACACGCTACCTCTCCTTATCTGCTATCCTCATGCAATATTCTGCATCTTCAAAGAACTACAAATATGAATCTGGCTTGACTTTTTGCATCTCTAATCCTACTTCACTTTTTTTTCTACTTTGCTGAAGCACTTGATATGCAAAAATCATATGTTTACTTTCAAGATCAAAGTTTCTCTCTCTCAACCCCTTCTTCATTTTCCCCATCTAAAAATGGACTCCTTTCATTATGCAAGCCAACAAAGAGCAGCGTCTGCTCGCACAGCCTATTCCAAGCATACTGATTAATTAGCTTGTATAATTAGCTTAATGATTTAGAGAAACATGGCCATGGCCACCCAAGAAGCTATGCTAATGGACCCCTGTCTATAGCAATTAAAATGCCCATAACTTAACAATGGTTGCTTAGAAGTCCAGATAACTGCTGTGAAAAAAGTAGGTGGTGCAGTAATCGATGTAGCATCATATTAGCTGGTGTTGTGTTAACACATTGTTGTACTTATCACATTGTGAGACTGTGTTGCAAGTGGTGTTTGTATTGAATACATTTTTTGAGAAGTGCAGGCACCGCTGGAAGACTGAGCGCTAATGAATTGTTCTTATTTCTCACTGTGGCGATTAACTTTAGAGCTGGCGGCATGCTTGGCACACTTAGACCTCAAATTAGACTTGAAACGTGATGTAAGATGCTGAAAGTGTGAAACTGATTTTAGTGTCAACAAGGAGCAAATTTATCTTTAATCTATCTTATTATGGCATTTGAAATATCTTCTGTCTGCCAGTTATGTTAACTCCTCTGTGTGAGCACATTCTGTAAAGTGCATGAGTTAGGACATGCTGCTGTGGACTTTACAGTTTCCATAAAATGTGAGTCAAACCAGACAGTATCTCTGATCTCTGACAGTAGCATCAGCATTCCTGGCTGCGCTTCAGACATTAATCGCCCGTTTATGACCTTCCCCTGAACGGTAACCAACAGAGACACCAGCTCGACTCATAAAACCAGCAGAATGTTGAGATGGAGGTGAAGATATTACTTATACATACACGACTTCTAAAACGGCAGTCGAGTGGGAGCAGTTAGAAAAAAATCTAATCCTTATTTGTTTATTTTTTTTTTTTAGTGCTGTGATTGAATGCTGCAAAGATCACACCCAGTCATAAATGACTGGTAATTTACTATACACTTTGCTGCTGACAAAGCATAGGAATTATGGTGCCATTGGGCTTGTACAAACAGCACAGGAAATGGACTGTGGTATGGAGGGATAGTTCAGTGTCTATTGCAAGACCACTGTAAAACCAGCTCCAAGTCTGTGACAGAAAGTATCAGTTTTTTACTTTGTGCCAACTAAAATACAGTCCTGTTACGAATACAGCCCGGTATTGAATACTGAATGCTAATGTAAATACAAGTTGAGGATGCTAAAATGCTGATTAGTGCAGCTTTAATACCGATTATTTCACTATGCTTGATTAAAGTTTGTGGAAATGTCAGATTAACTACATATTTTAAACTGTTTGACACATTAAAAAGGAAGAACAGACTTCATGACAGTGCTGACACAGCATGGCATAGAAAACACTGAGACCTACATCTGTGAGATCATTTATAAAAATGGGAGCCAAGAGGTGTAACAAAACTCTTAAGACAGTAAGTCCCAAATTACGCAGGTATTAAGTATAGATCATCAGACTAACTTTACCTTGCTATTTGTTTCAAGCATTACTACTTATTCTAGTTACAGGTTACTAAAGTAATATAATTTATCAGAATTAAACTACAGGATCTTTCAGAAGTACATAGCACTGACATTCCCAAATTGTTCCAGCAGTTCCAGAAGAGTCCATATGCCGTCTCCCTCAAAGCCTCTTTAATGAAACAATGTAAAGCAAATGTGTCATTAAGATTCGCAGCACTCCCAAACACACTAATTGCACATGGAGACTTGAGAACAGTCTGTTTGTGTCTGTTTCTGCATGTTGCCAGTAGGTGCGATGCTGCGTACTTGTGAGAGCTGAACATCACAGTCCCGAGTTTGACACCATTGTGTCAAAAACTCTGTGCTCAGCTCGTCAGCTCTGGTGCGCTGTGCCCAAACAAGCCAGCTAAAAATGAGCATTTGGGAAGTGATCTGCCTTACGCTTCCCTCACTCTCTGTACCCACAGCTGCCTCTGTGGCACAGGGTGGCGTCACTGTCAGACGTAGATGGAATTAGTTATATAGCACATCATATGTCTATTTAGAATTGGCGTCATGCAACCCAAAAAAGATACGCTTTGGGTGAGAGGAGGTTTGATATTTTAGACACATTTGCATAGGTTTGCAATATTCAGGCTGATGTTGACGGGATATCACAATTGCCATGTGAGTTGTCTCAGTGACAAATATTGCCATCCAAACTCAAAGATACAAATTCAATTCCAATTCAAAGTCCCTTCGTGAAGCAGCAAATTTTATGAGTTGTTGTCATGTTTGTCATGAAAAATAAGCATGTGTTCGCATTTTATTGCTAAAACTAACCATTGATGTGGCTCCTCTTCTTAATGTATTTTTTTATTTTTCTCTGCACAATAAAAAATGATTATGTTTTTATATTATTGGCAGTTTTCAAGCAAACTTAATTTTCTTTTCCATCTTTCTCCTAGAATGAAGACAGTGAAGGACTGCTGCCACGGTGGTGAAGAATAGGTGAGTACAGACTTCCTCTTTCTATGGTACTTTTCTTTTGTCTGCAATCTAAGCCCTTTTATCAGCAGAGTTTTCTACCCTGCTTAAAACTTTCCATCATGCTGAAACCACTCCTCCCCAAAGGCTATCATAATCTGCTCAGCGTGCATAATGTTAATCGTTCAAATATCTCATCAACACAACAGGATAAGCATGCTGTCAGTGCAAAGAGGGGGAGTGAGTGAGACCGTGTGTGGCAAAAAAGCGAGAGGATGTACAGTAGAAAAGAAGGAAGAGGCTGAGTGAT
Source organism: Toxotes lorentzi (assembly GCA_037833715.1). Classification (NCBI taxonomy): domain Eukaryota; kingdom Metazoa; phylum Chordata; class Actinopteri; family Toxotidae; genus Toxotes; species Toxotes lorentzi. The sequence goes on along the minus strand of JBBMJY010000016.1, from coordinate 7,097,372 downwards.
GAAGGATGAAGAGGGTAAAGGGTGAGAGATCAGATGAGATGATGAAACTGAGTATGGAACAGGAAGATGCAGCAAGGAGGGATGGGAAGAGGGAAAACACATTAAGGCTAAAATAGGCGAATTAGATAAAGAGAAGGCGGGAGGATGAGAAAGGAAAGGAGCATGGCTCCATCTGCCTTTGGCACTCTTAGGAAACTCTACGCCACTCTATTCTGTCCCTTTTTCCAGTCAGCTTTGGAAAAGATGATAGCATTGATCATCTTAAAAGACCGCTTTTCCTGTCACCGTATCACCTCACGTCATTAAGATGACTGGTTGAGTTGCCTTAAAAGGTTTCTCTTATGTCTGGCAAAGGCTGAAAGCTGTTATATTGCCTTCCACATTCTTGCCTCCCTTCATTTGGTGAGACTGCTGACAAACCTAAGAATGCTTAAGTGTCCGTCATATTGATTTTCAGCGATTGGCTCTGTTTTTAGGTCAGATTTAATGAAAGGGGTTTATAGTCTGGCAACAAAATCTACTCAAAACTGCATTGGATTGTAACCCATCCTAAGGCAGTGAGCATATTCACATGGATTGAGAATCTTTGTAATTGTAAATACATGTTCATCAATCAAAACCAGGTAATTCCATCACATTCATTGCCTCCATGACAGATATTCTATTTCTATTGTCCTGATGCATTACTTCTTTGATGCTCACACCCCCGGGCTTCCCTAAGGAGTTCCTATCTCAGATCTCATGCGTACTGGGAGCATGAATAAAGTAAATAGATTTTGTTCTCCAGATCGCTCACATTTCCTCCTCTATAAATCCACTTGTCTCCGCATAAATCTTTGGGAAGTTTGGGCTGCCCTGTGCCTCTGCTTATTAGCCAACAAGGGATCAATTTATCACCTTTGAGGACAAAGAATGGAGGCGTCGGGGGATTCTCCCTATCCCTTTGATTTATGGAGTCGGAAGAGAGGCAGGGCATTTTTGGGTCATGCAAATTCTTCCTGGCACAAGTGCCTGCCCCTCCTACCTCCTCTTTGTGTTGAATTAATTTCTCTGGCAGTGAGAGGAAGAGTGGAATTTGTAAGTAATTCAGGTGGTTGGAGAGTGAATGAGAAGGTTATGCTTTTTCAAGTAAGTGGTAATGATGGTCCTGCGTAAATGCACTGACCATGCATCAAAGGGGATTCTCCGCTGTCAGTGATGGCTGAAATTAGGGTTGTTGGATTTGACTTGGATAATGCTCAAACGGGAATATGTAATGAAGGCTTTCACGCAGTTCCAAGGATTTACCACTAGTCTGTGCTATTGGTCCAGCAAATTCTCCCTCTGCTCTTGTGACCCATTTTTTTCCATGTAAAGAGCTGCAGGAATGTGGCTGCCCCACCTCACCTGCGCTAAGTGGCTTGGCAGAGGAACTACACTGCCAGGCTCCTGCTCTACAACTCCCTCATTTGTAATTGTCCTCATGTAAATGATAGGCTGGGGATGGGGGCTTGTGGGAAATGTATTTCTTGTGAAGTGGAGGTGGCTCCAGTGAGGTTGATGGAGTGTTACTGGTTTTGCATAGCTGTTACAAGGCAGGTTTGAAACATTGCATCACGTATTGTTTGGCATACAAGTATGAATCCAGTGTGATTCAACCTCTTATCATCAGATGCTATAAAAAGCAAGAAATGGGGAAAGGGGGACTCTGTTCTGCGGTTACAAAATGCACTTTTATGTCAGAGCCCTCGTTCTTTGTGTACGTTGTGTGTGTGCGTGCGTTTGGACTTCTGACACGACAATACAAAGTACTAACACACATTCACATGTTGCTCAGTCTGGCAGCGTTTTTTGGATATTGAAATTTGGATTTTTCAGTACCTCCTGTATCCCATGCATTTCAAATCAACCCAAACTCCATCCTATTTCATTTTTTATGTGTGTCTTAACTACAAGCTGTGTGCAGGCTCCACTTCACAACTCACTCGCCACTGTCTTGGCTCTTGTCCACACTCATCCCTCCTCATAACAAATGAGCCCACACCGGCTAGCAGATTTCTCCAACACCTACCAGTGCCGCCACATCTTTGTCATCTTCCCTCTCCCTCTCCTCCTTGCTCTCGCTTCATCTTCCTTTTCCTTTTTCTACCTTGTTTAGGCACACTCTAGCCTTTCTTGTGGCAGAGAGCATAAGACTCACCGTTTGCTGAGTGGGCAGCGGGGAGCGGAGGAGGAAAGAAGAGAAATAGAAAGAAAGACGCAGAAGGAGGAGGGAGGAAGAGAGTTATCTAACAGGATTAAAGGAGAACAACGGAATGGAGAGCACTTAAAATACTCATGACATGAGCCCTCTTCCAAAAAGGAGGGGATGAGTAACAATGGCTGAATCACTCTTGAGGCTCTCTGTCTCAACACAATATGCTCTCTCTCACCTTCTTCCTCTCTCCTTCCATTGTCACCTATGTCTCTCTTTCACTCTCCCTCTATCTTCCCCCTTCGGCCTCATTTTCACTTACTGGCCAGGGGATTTGATGGATCTCAGAGGATTCATGTTAATAATGTGAGAGAAAGGCAGAGTGGTTTTAATTAACCAGTGAAAGAAAAGGTATTCAATTTAGATCCACCAGCATAGCTGTACTTTAAGCCTTGGGTAGATATTGTGGGATAGAGGTGGAGAAAATGGGTGGGGGAGAATGGGTAGAGACGAATATATAAGCCGATGAGGAGGTGCGAAGAGATATCAGGTTTCAGAAGTAGGGGCATGGGGATCTAGTGTGAAAAAAAGGAAGAATGAATGATAGGCAGATTTGGTGTGAAAGAGAGAATGAGACAAAATCAGAGATTTGGCAAAAGGCAGAATAATCCAGTGTATAGCTGAGGGATGGGTGGATAGATGACGTATGTGCTGTCAAGAATTGGACTAGAAAAACTGCTTGGCCCACTTCTGCCCCAAACCAGAGAGAGAAAGAGCAGATAAAAGGATTTCACAGCAAGGCCAAACAAATTTCTTAGTTACCTTTACCGGTCTGTTACCCACAAGTGTGTGTGTATTGAGATGTCGACAGCAAATTAGAACAAATATCCTTCCCCTCACAGCTACCATACGTGAATCAGAAAGGTGGAACAAGATGACAAATTTCCTCGGGGCGGATCGAACTTCCGGGAGAGAATAGCACTTCAAACGATCGCCGTGCCTCGCCAGCTTCCCTGCCCGTCTGACTCGCGAAGATAGCAGCCGCCTGGCAGCTCGGCCGAAAACACACACACACACACACAGACGCGCTCCTCTGCATACAGGTGTGGGAGCACACCGGTTTTTTGCATAAGTAAACACAAACCCTCCCCTACCATCGTCCCTAAACAGCCTATCCTTAACCCAAAACACAAACACACGCAGAGGCATCCTCCATCTTTTGTAAATGAAGACACGGCATATCCTTTGTCCAAACCATGACAACTGGCTACATTTTGAGTGGATTTTAATACAGAAAACTAATGTATTTACACTTGTTATAAAAAGATGCCACTTGGCACATAATAACTGTGGATGGGGTCTCTGGAGTTGCTGCTTCCTCTCTTTTTATATCACATAACAAACATGTGACGGCAGTAGGAGAGAAACTCTCCAGCCTTTGTAATTAGGACACCATTTGAATATTTTACACACAGCTTGTGCTTGTTGAGCAATCATTCCTTTTGGATTGTCGCTTCTTCCAAAGTGGAGAGAAGAAAGTAATTACATATATGGAAAGCATATAAATAGATAGACCGGTGAGTGTGTTTGTGTGCGTGTATTCTGTCCTTCTCAGCACACCGCATCCTTGATGGTTCTGTAAGGGACAAATTTTAATGACGGTAAGATTATGGCAGTATGCACAAAATAATGACGACTTAGATTTGGGTTTTGGTGCTGACTCTCCAAAGAGAGGACTTAAGGAGCTTCTGGGATTTGAAAGTTGAACGATAAAGACTCTGTCACACTGGGGATCTGTGAGTGCCTCAATTTTCAGCTCCGCGCCATGACAAGAATCATTAGGCTAGAAAGAAAAGATGATGAAATAACTCAAAGGCATAATCAGCTGTTTACAATTGCAGGGCAGGGTAGAAGAGGAGGAAGGAGACAGACAGAAACCTTCACGTATGAAGAAGAGTTAAAAAAAAAAAAAAGCCTCAGAGTGACCAGACGGCGTGCTGACATATTCTGAATCCTCGCTGACACACTCCTGATGTATGACAGCGAGGGACAGATGGGAAAAGCAGAGGGAGAAATAAATGTAAAGTCAAAGGAGAAGGAGGGTAAAGTAAGAAAGGAGCTGTTTGAGGGAAGGCTATGGGAAGAAAAGGTGGAGGAGGAAATCAGAAAATGAACAGAATCTCCACTTTGCCTGAGAACTCTTTCAAGTTTACTTAAGCGCCCTTTAGCATGGCACTCTGACTGCTCCAATAAAGCTGCTCAGAGGCAAATAGTACAGTACTGGTCAGCTCCCAGGTGTGAAGGTGTGAATGAGTATGACCCTTTCTCTCTCTGCAACTGCTCTCCAAGGCTATTCCTGTAAATAGGAGTGTTTTCTTAGTCAACATGCCTTGTCTGATAAAGGATTAAGCTTTAAAGAGAGCAACTCAGGGAGAGAAAGACGTAATGAGAACAGTGGAGTGACACAACAGCAAAATAAATCACTGAAAGGATGAGGAAATAGAGAACGGAACAAAGTACATGACATTGTTTTAGACTGAGATACAGTAAGCCACATGTATTTACATCAGAGAAGGTAAGGTCAAGGACATTATGCCTTCCGTGACTGCAGCTGATCTGAGACCTGTGACAAAGTGAGGTGCATCACCATACACTTGGCAGTGACTGACAGAATACTAAAGAGAGAGTCACGTCACTGGAAGGAGGGAGGAAGGGAAGAAAGGCAGAAAGGAGAGACCAAGTGTTGAGAGGCAGCATGAGGATGGATGGCGGAATATTAAAGCGTGGGGTGTAACCTGAATGTGGTAAAGCGAGACAGAAACACAGCTAAAGAAAGGGAGGCAGTCAAGAAGAAGAAGGGAAACAGTGTGAATGAATATTAGGGAGAGGGGCTATTCACCTAGTTGATATGGATGAAGGCGGGAAGGAAGGAGGGAGTGAGGGGAGCTGGGGAGGGAGGAGACAGTCTAAGAGTGACGAGAACGTGCAAAAGAGAGATAGGGGTTCTTACTCTCCTCTGGGAAGCTCTGAAAAAATGAGAAAGACAGGTGAGATAGAGAAAGAGTGAATGGGAGAGAATGGCAAGGGGACTAAGGAGAAATGTGGGATAAAAGAAAGGGAGAGCACAAGAAAAATTTTTTGGTAGGAGAGCGAAGATAAAAATAGAGAAGGAGACAGAAGGAGAGACATTCTGAACAAGTCCAAACTATCGCGCCAAAAACACACTTATCTCCCAAAGTGCAGGCAGTACATTATCGCTACTTGCACTAAAAACAGCCTGAATCATCAATAAATGAAATCCGGCGCAGGTAAACACGACGCAGTGTTTCAAGCACAGAGGTATCAGCGCTGACAAAGGGAGTGCGATGGTGAGAGGATACAACCGTGCAGACGATTTCTCATTATCTGCCACACGTCAGTTATTAACGCGGTGTCCATTCGAATATCTAATTAATGCAGATAGCCAAATGCCAAACCTGATGAAATACCGTGATGAGGGATTAGCTGGAATAACAAACGCTCTGACCGGCATAACTTTGTCTCCCTGATTAGGTGGCAGAGGGAGGAGGGGAGAAGCATTTCTGGATCACTTAAGTCTCTCTTCCTCTTTTTTTTCCCTCCCTCTTTTTTCCTCCTCCTACCTCCATTTCACCGTCCTTAATGGAGACTTTTTCCTTCTGTCATGTGCCCCATTCTCCCAGCTTCTCTCCCCTCAGTCGCTGAGTGCTGTCCTAATTCCATGCTGATAGATAGAGAGGGGTAGAGGCTCATTAAAATGGCTTTGCTTATTGTGCTGCTGCTGTTTTTTTCTCTCAGTTAAGAGGCATGTGCATGTATGTGTGCTGCGTCTGGTCAAGTTTTTCCCAGGTGCTGTTCAGGGGGAATGGTGGGGTGATTCAGCATGGGGTATAAGAGGAATCATTACAACATTTTTACTGCAATGTTTTGCACCAGAGCTGTGCCCCATATAGAGCTGACGTTGTTTCATGAGGAGAGAATGGGCGTGAGAAAACAAGGATGCGACCACTTAGAGCCAGAGTAACCAAGGCCAGATTGGCAGTGGTAAAAATATCAAGTCTTGGGCAAGGTTAGAGTGTATGTGATTTTTACTTCATGTCGAAAGAACAGTAGGTAAAGAGTTGAAAGGAGGGAGATTAACCAGGACAGACAGTTGTGTAATACATTGCATTTCCTTCCTGGAGACAAGTGTCCTCTAACAAAACAAACGCAACCAAACGAAGTGCCCTTTTCATGGTGGAGAACATGTTATTCCCACATGGTCGGGGAAAGAGGCGTTTGCTGTTGAACAAAGAGCAGTGTGTTCTGAGAGAGCTGGAGTGTTAACTCAAGAATCATCAGAGACTTTAAGTCATGTCTGTAGATGAAAGAGTGTCTTAAAGGAATATACTGACATGTCAGGCAATACTCTTATACATTCTCTTTCCAAGAGTTTGATGAGAAGATCTATACCTTTCACATCTCTGTGCATTAATCTAGGATCGGGAGATTAGTCAAGATTGGCATAAAAAAGGGGGTAAGGGGGAGACGGTGAACATTTTGGCTTGTGTATGGATTAAACCAACCCAGTACAACATGTTACTACATGAGCTTTAGAGGTGCTAATAGGTGTATTTACTAACTTTAGGGAGAGCCAGGCTGTTTCGCTGGCTCTAGCTCTATAGTTAACACACATGAAATTTAAGTTTATTACTTTATTGATCCCTCAGACTGGGGAAATTACTTATTCTCTGCATTTTACCCACACCAAGTGAACGAAACACACACACAAGCATGCACATGCACTAAAGACACTGGGGCAGAGGGCTGCCAACTAAGGCGCCCGGGGAGCTGGGGTGGATTGATGCCTTGCTCAGGGGCACCACAGCCATGGTCGTAGGGGGGGGGGCGTTTTTTGTTTTTTTTTTTTTTTTTTTTCCCTGTTTTCTTCCCCCCCCAACCCCCAAAGCACTTGGCGGATAACTTTACCCCCACCCCCCCCACC
>JBBMJY010000016.1:7058979-7090097 GCA_037833715.1 Toxotes lorentzi | reverse complement strand
CAACGGATGTGCCTGGGGAGCTGGGGTGGATTGATGCCTTCCTAAGGGGAACCCACTCCATGTTCTGGGGTGGGGGGGGCGTTTTTTTTTTTTTTTTTTTTTTTTTCTGCAGTGTTGTATGCACTGACACATGCACGGATAATTGGATGGATAATTTGAACTCCGCACTATCAATAAAATACGGACTAAACTTAGAAGAATTTTAAATATTACAACGGCTGGAAAACATAAAACAGGAAAGAGCCCAAACAGTCATTTTGGATGAACCATAAACAGGAACGTAATAACAATGTAGTGATGCCAGTAGAAGCTTGCTGCTTAAATGTGTTTTAAAAGGCCACACTTAAACTCCTGAGGGAGCCCTATGTTTCTCTCAAACCTGCTGTATTTTGAAAGCCTGTGACAAACATAATTTCTGCTCCAATTACTGACAGTTTGTAATTGCTGATTTAGAGTGTCACTATCTATGAGCAAAATGACAGGTATGGCTCTAACCAACACTGGCACAGTGACTGGATTTGAGGAAAGATAAAAAGAAGGGGCCTACTTATTTCTATCATGCATAAAAGACTAGTTTAGGTAATTTGCTCTGTTGTTCATCATTAGAACCACTGATTAGTTAGTCAGTCCAGTATAATAACAAATGTAACAATAATAACAATACAGTGCAGAAATAAAAGTAAAAACCACCAAACTGCAGATGCAATTGTGAAAGGAAAAAAAGTGTCTGAAACAGGCATTTGCAGGCACTTAACATGGCAAGTTTTACATCATCTCAACACATGCACTATGCTGCAACATACACAAACCATCATTGAGAAACTGTCACAAAGGCCTGTGTAGAATAAACATTAACCTGGTATAAGATGCACAAACTGCTGCTCCCTGAAGGATAACAGGCTTTTAACAAACACTATTGCAGTGTTTCCCTTCACCCAGAGCTTCACCAAAGAGTGCCTTTAACACACGACAGGCTTTTCTACTTCTTTCCCATGACAGTGATGCTTTGAGATATTGGCAGCCATCTAGTGAGTGTTCTTAAACCCAATAGTTTCTCTGCATGGTTGTAGAGTGACATGTTGGTCATTCTACTGCAGCACAGTTCTTATTGTGTCACTTCACTCACTCTTCCATACAGTATATACCCCTTCTACACCTTATTCACAGTTATAATCTGTATAAATAGCTTTCAGCTCCTGTGTCCTCCCACATGAGATCCAACACGCGTAATACTCTTACACTTAAGGGCTCTGCAGCACAGACATAATCTCACCTACACAACTGCAGTTTGCATGAATGTGCAGACAGATGCTTTACTGTATAATTGAGCTACAGTCTATGCATACATCATATCAGTGTGTTACCACGCTGTAGGTGTGCCACCACACGCATGTTTAATTGAACAGGCTATTTCACATATTCATTTGCCAGTTTCAGCTGTCTCCATAATTTTCAGTTGGTAAAATTAGCATCCTTTTGTTCATAAAAGTGATTCAGTTCGCCATTTAAAGCTTTGCATCACTAAATTAAAGTGAAAGTGTGAGGGGAGGCACATGGGAATTGTCTCCAGCGTCAGCTTGTCTTACTCAGAGTTTGGTTCACGCTCACGCTCTGAAGATGACTGTTTCCTTTTTTTCTATCTTTTTTTTCTTCCCTGGGCCTCATTGTGTGCACAGTGCTGCCAATTAGTTAATGGCGGACAGTGAGGCGAGAACCAACCTATTGCTTCAAACTTAATTCCTCATATTTGCAGTTGAATCCTACTAAGACAGTGGGAAAGTACTTAACAAGTCTGACACATACATGATTATGGCTGACAATGACAGGTAGCATAATAGAGAGCACTTTTACATACCATAACACACATACACACATGTGCAAACATTTGAAAGCAAATGTTAAATTCACCTGCACTTGACAGCCAAAGTGATAAAAGGGAGTCTATGGCACGATGTATTTTAATTCATGGCTGCTTTGATGCTTTTGTGGACAGGGTCAAAACTGTTCACAGGAATAGTATTTCTTCTTCTTTAGATTTTAGTAAACACGCACACTCATTCCAAAATAGAGTGCATTCAAAGCACACAAAAGCATGTGCAAACATGTACTTTTCCTGCATGATTACTGTTGTAATCACCTTAATACCGATGTGAAAAGCTGTTTTATGTGACAAGCGAAGACTTCATGAAGATTGCGTGTTTGCGTGTTGTGCACTGCACATCCATGACATAGTTTGAAAGGGTTACAGGATGAGTGGGGGGGTGCAGTGATGAAGTGTTCAGAATGCATAGAGCATTACACACACATCAAACCTTCCCCAACAGCTTTTTACTTCATAGCTACTGTCACACCCAGTCCACAGATTTATCGATGACCCTTAATAAAACTGTAACATTTGATAAATCTGCTGAGTGGGAATGATCAGGGTGATAAATAAAGCAACTAGTAGACTACAGCTTTGATGTACGCTGTAATTGTAATAGCAGTGGTGCAAGTCTGTGTGGGGATGGGGGCAAATGGAGTCTGCAGAGTGTGCTGCATGCTTATTGCCTGGACGAGAGCCCTAGTTAACGGCGGTAATGTATTCTTGGGCATCAAAGGCTCAAAGTTGAGAGTTTTAAAGGAGCTCGTCACTATTGATTTTACACGAAGAGTAGCTTCCAAGGTTCATTATATGGGAGCTCTCAGCCCTTATTTTAGGCAGTGGGGCCATTGCACAAACAACAGGGAGCTTGGGGTGAGTGTTTCTTTGTTGTTTAGAACAAAAAATTGTTTCAATCATGTGCTGTTTTGCATTTACTGGCTATAAAGTATAAGCCGTGGCTAATGAATACTATCAGAATGACCCCAGTCCCTGGGGCTTTTTTACAATGAATACACATTTTAATTGAGCACAGAAAAAATGGGACCATTTGGTGCTTAGCAGTGAGAAAAAAAAGGGAGGATGGGGCTAAGATGTATTTTCTGAGGTTTTCTCAGGCTTGTCCCTCAAGGAGAAAGTGTTTCTCTGCTTGTTGCCTTTGAGTCTTCAGAATTGTCAAAACAGTTAAAAATCATGCATTTTCATGCGTTCTGTTTGGCTGCTGTGAACGTGAAGTGTCAAATTTAGTTGTATGAGTATGTTACAGTGGAGTCATTCAGTATGAAACTGCTTAAATATGATGCATAATCATTTAGTTATTTTAGGTTGTTTTGGTCCACTTTGCGCAGTGGGTGCATATAAAAGTATGTAAAAATGTATTAATTATGTGTGTGAGTTATACCGGCTGCATTACGTATCAAAACTTTCAGTTAATTCATTCAAACATCAGACGTATCTAAATTGCACAGCAGAGCTCAGAATGTGCTTGAACAGATGGCTGATTGTTTATAGTGGACTTGGAGAGCATTAGACAGGCAAAAGTGTAAACATCAGTGTGGGCAATCAATATCTCATTAGGGTGTCTGCTTTAGTTCATGTTTTGTCGCTTTGCATTCTCCACACACACTTTATCGGATCGGTAACTACAGCCATTTGGTGGGAAGGGCAAGGCAGTACATGGCACAAGATACAGGAAGATGGACCTGCACGGATCTGCACATGCTCTCCACACACTTGCTCCGAGTCCATCATCCTGCGATATGATCCAAGCAGCAAAATGTGTTCACACTTCTGAATTTCTAGCAATGCCATCACCCTTTTTAGCATATTTTTAGACGAGGAGAATCAGGGACAGAAGATAGCTAGTGGTGCTGGTACACTGGGAGATAATGCAGGATGAGCCTCAGGCATAGGAGGGCTGGAAGACTCCTCTTGTCACTTTAGATAAGAGGAAGGAAATGGGACTGGTAGCTGAGGGACCAGCTAAGTGCTTGTCGCTGTCCCTTTAGCTTTCCAACAGCAGGCCGCTATAGTGCATCTGGACAGGCAGATGCCCATCTCACCACAATCAGCTGTGTATGGGGTTCATTCCCAAATGGGTAGTTGAAGAGCAAGGTTGATGAAAGTGGGTGTAAAGTTTGCAAGTGAATTGTGCTTCAGCTGTCACACTTAAGAAATTTTATCTCATAGAAGTGGCAGGGCAGAATAGTGGTTAGAGAGACTGTCCATCAACCAGAATAGCCAGATTCGAGCCCATATGTCAGCAAACCTCTGCGCTGCTGAAGTGTCCTTGAGCAGTGCACGCAGTACTTGTGAACTCTTAGGATGGTACTCTGTCAATGCAGAACAAGTACAAGTTTGCACAAGTTTCCATGTGCAAGTTTACTAAACTGACCCATTAAGTATGATCTCAGATTATTCTGCGTGACGTTCAGTTTCCTCATCATGAGGACTACTACACAGCCCGTGATTACAGTTGTATAATCTCCACTGTGGCTCAGTAGGAGCTTTCCAAAGTCTGAAAAAATAACGGTAATGTCTTCTGGGTTGCCTTGGCTTGGGCTTGAGACAAAATTTTTGACAGAAATTCTGTGTTACAGACTAGAGGTATGAGATTGAAAGAAGTGCACATTAAGGAGGTAAGGGGGCTCTAATTAAAGATGTCAAATGCTGTCCAGTTGCATTAAGGGAAATGTAGGATCCAGCCTTTTTGGAGCTTTATGTCCATAGGTGACTGATCACTGACAACTTTCTGTTGACACCTTTTGAATACACTAACAAATTGCCCAAAACTGATTACTGATTTTTTTTGTGCTGATGTTTGTTGTGCTGTTGTTTCTGGGGGTCCAAATTAGAAAGTAGCTCAGAGGGATATCTCTGGTGGAATGATGCATGTGTCTGGCCATGCTCCATTGGTTCATCCTTCAAAGACACAGCATTTACAGGCCAGTCTGCTTTGCCCCTATGGCAAAGACAAGACCTAGGTCAAACAGCGCTGTTATCCCTGTTAGTATGTGGGTAAAGAATGATATCTACTCTAATTACCACTGCTTAAATCCAGAGTGATTACAACGCATTTCATTATTCAATTTACCACGTGTGATCTCATCACATCACTTTCATTTTAACCTCTGTAATAATCTTCCCTGAGGGGATTTAGTTTCATAATGTAAATGCGTCATGTTATTGTGAAATGGACTGAAGGATCTTACCTAGAGTCAGAAATAAAATTAGGAAATAAGTGCTGAAATGGCGGCAGGTGAAATTGCACTCAGCATGTTTAACCTTGCGGTACATTAAAGGCTTTAGATCAAGAGGAGCTTCATTACTAACGGACCTGACCCTGCTATTCTTTACTTATCTTTGACACCTTACACAGGATGACTGATAAATAGCATCAGCACTCGTGCAGGCATGTACAAGTGCACAAACATCCCGCCCACACACCTTGCTTCATTGGAAGGTCAGCTGCTATCCAAAATGTGTTTATTTTGAGGGTAATTGCATCAGATTGAACAGTGAAATACCGTCACCTCCTGTCGGCCCCTTGGAAGATTAGCACCAAGGCCATCAGTGGGATCGATCAATGCGCCGGCCGCTGGCTGCTTGAGGGATGGGAAGGTCAATGGCTGTGATATTACTCACTTTGGGGGAGATCTGGTGTCAGGGGCTTTAATTTTGAAGAGGCTAAATAATAGGGATAGTTTATGGACAAGGATGAGGTAGATCGACATCAGTGATAAGATGACACAAGCACAAGAGATTGAGAGCTGGAAGAGTGACGGCCGACGTACGAACAATTCTGAGCTCTGCATCAAGACGGTAACTAAATTCTCTGGGATACCTGAGTTATCCTATGTATCATATTATCATTAATCTCTCTATGCACCATGCATTATGCAGTCATGGTTTCACAAGTAGGTGTACATGATCGTCAGCTACCAGCTCAGACAGAACGGGCCCTCCCTCCTCTCATTCAGCACCTCTCAATGAAAGCTGCGTGCATTTTTGTTTCCTTCGGTGCAGTTTTTTAATGCTGAGCACATCCTCCGGCGGACTCAGATCATCAGAGAGAAGGAGCTGACTAATCTCAATCCTTAAATTTATTCATGTTCAATAAAAGCTATTCATCAGCTTAAACCCGCCTGTAAGTTCAAACTAAATTTGAACCACCGGGGAGAAATCTAAATGACTCGAAGGCTGCGTGGTTTAGCAGCCGGGGTGGAAGGAGTGTGAAAGGAGGGGGAAAGGAATGGCAGGAGAGAGGAAAGTGCCCCCCAAGTGTGAAGCTCTGCAAAGCCAGCAGGCGAGAGGGAGTAACTGTGAACGCTTCTGTGAGTGTTGATCAAGGCTTGGCTAATGTCCAGTCTCTGTGCACAGTGTTACAGGTGAGTTGTCTTTGGCAGGCCATGCACATTGATTATTGATTGCTTAGAGTGATGTGAAGTGTGGGAAGGAACAGAAAGAAGGTAGGAGAGGAAAAGCATGAAAGAGTGCAGTGAAACAATACATTAAAGTACATGTATAGCTAGATAGAGAGCTAGGACTGAAAGTTGAATTGTTTTTATATCAAAATCCCAAATCTAAAACGTGCGGTGTTCAAACACTAATGGCCATAATTTTAATTGTAATTTATTTCATTAACAGCGAGTTAACAAGCTGTGGCAAGTTTAAGTGGCAAACCGCTGATTTTATCAGCTATATAACCTGCTGCCTGCAAATTTAATTGCTGTTGTTAAAATCAGTGTTAAAGTTAAATTACTGTTTTAAAATTAAAATGAATATTAATTCTGTGAGTTGGGAATGAATAGCCTAAATAAACAAATAATAAAAAAGGAAACACTGACTGTTGCCTAGTTAAAGGTGCTCTGTTGAGGTTCCTTGGAAAGAGTCTTAAGTGTTACTCACCAACATAACAGAGGAAAGAATAGGTTAAAGATTAGTTAATTATGGAGAAGGTAACAATTAAAATACGGTTAAATATGGGCACTTTTTATGGATGTATGGTATCAAAAATGTCACCTTAAATATTGAACTGATTCTGTTCATCCAGAAAGAAGATTCTCATTTCGGCCATATCATGTTTAAGACTACATAGATCACAATACAGGCCTGTAGTTACATTAATTGGAAATACAATTGCAATATTGATCAGAGTAATCACATTTTTCCTCAGATTGTTCAGGCCTGCATAGAGCAAAATCAAGAGAGAGTGAAAGCATGAAGGCTGACTCTGGAGACTGTTCCATGTCTAATGTGCAGTGGACCATGAGACTGCACTCTCCACCTCAGTCACACCCTGCTGTTCTTCTCAGGTAAACACGCCAACCGAACCCAATGGATGAAATGGGAAAACACACTCATACACACTCGCACAAACAAAAATAGAAACCTGGGGCCTTTCAGGCTGTAGTTGAGAACCTGCATAAAGGCCTTTTGTAGATGTGAGGAAAGAAACGTATTAGGAAGGTGCGTTTGTTTTTTGTTTTTTTTTTCTGGTGGTTGAGGAGTTTATAAGTTGTGTAACACACATTTGTCCAGAGATTTTTTTTTTTTTTTTTTTTTTTTTAAATCAGCAGCTTGCGGTTGAAATATAAGGTTTGTTGCGAGCTTTTAAGAGCTCATCAAACACACCCTGTTTCGAGTGCGATAATTACTTTTAACACCTGTGGCTTGACCTCAGCGTCAGCTGCAGAGGGTGAGCCGAGTGGATCTCTGTCTTGTTTTCACTGTCTTCCTCATACTGCTTGCTTCCCTTCTTGTATTGCAGGCAAATGGGAAATCAGAAACATCAATTATTCCAGTAAACAAGTTTGACCATGTAGAACATTCAATTATACATTAAACATTAATAGCTGGGGCTTATTTCACACATCCATTAGGTTGTGTTAAACATGGATACTCAATCTTATTAATAGAGCTTGAGTGACTTGACTTTTTTTTTTTTTTCATCTAGAAGTTTAATCAGGGAATAATAATGGTGTGATCGGGTGGCAATTTGTTAAACACAAGTCTTGTCTGAAAACCACGGTACAAACAGCTCTAAAAGAATAGCTACCAATGAGAATAAGATAAGAGACGAAGAAAAATATAGTGTTAAGACAGACTGTTAGAGGGTGGGAGAGAGGGAGTATGAGGGTAAGCACTAGGAACAGGAGAGAACACTACACCATGAGCACACACCTTTTAAAGTGAGTGTTGGATGAGGGCTGTGGAAGTAAGCCCCATTTCTATGTGAATAATACACCTCTGAGACTACAGTTAGATCTTCACAAGCCTTAGAAATAAAGTGCAGGGACTCAACACCCAGCAGTGGTTAAGCAGAAGCACAAAATTCATGCTGTGAAGTCTACTAGTTGTTTGCTTTAGCCCTCTGTGTTAACACAGTTAAGAAGGAGATAATGGCTTTCATTAAAATTCGTTGGCACCTTGCTCAGTGTAATAGTATGCATTACTCAGATTTCACAGAGTATCATTCTTGTAGCTGATGAGAGCTATTCAGTTAAGGAAGACTCTATAAAGTCATGTATATTACAGTATATTTTACTTATTTGACATCAAAGGGTGTGTGTTGTTGACAAGATTAGAACATTAACATAAGGCAACAGGGAGAAAATTTCAGAGACTGTTGATTGAACTGCTTATGATATTATACCACTAGAAAATACACCAGAGATCTGAACTGTTCTAGTGTGCAGAGTTTACATGTTGCTTGAACGAACTGATTGGCCCTTTAAGCATCAGTTTTATCAATAGATAATACATTTGACTGTTGTCACATACTACCTCTCCTGTGCTCCTGTTTTAGCACTCCTCCTGTCTTCACATGTCTTTGTGGCACTTTGTTTGCTTGAAAAGCCACAGGAGCACGGTGTGTAATATAATCGAAAATGGTATTGACTGAGTTCAAGGCCTTGCTTTGAGCTAGCCAATGTGGATATATCACATAGATCAGGCAGGTCTGGGCATGATGCCCAGCACTCGGAGAAGAGAGGGTTTCACTTCCTTCTCTTCCGACCTCGCTGATAGTGACTGTAACACGGTTAGCTATAGTTAAATATAGGAAACAATGTGTATATCACAAAATCAAGTATACTTTCATTTATTCAAAACAGCTCGTTTCTTAATCATTTGATGCTGAGTTACGCAAAAGGTCTGATTGAATATTTTGATTTCCCAATGGAGTATAGACATTTCCAGCTATTAAACATAAGCTGATTTATTTGCTTCAACACCCAAATGGATATCGTAAAACTTCCCCTGTGAACAAAGAGACAGTTTATTTCTCATTCTCTTAGGTAAAATGTTCATAAAACAGAGTGCTTCATGCTTCTCCCCTTAATTCCTCTATACCCGTGTATCAATTAAACTGAAAACAAGCAAACAACTAAGTAGCCAGTGTTAAACCTTACATACAGTATGAACACCACATGTGGCATGAGGCCACACACAGGAAATCGTGGTAAATTTAATTAATTTTTCACCCATGACAAAATCTTGCAAACATAGTTGGCTAACAGCACAGCTACACAGGTTCTACACTTTTGTAAGGTGTTGATGACAAGTATGTTGAGCGAGGTTTGCGAGAAAGGCAAAAGCAGCTGTGAGGATGAAAACATATGGCTTATCTGGAAACTCATGGAGATGTGAGTGGGGGTAAACAGGAGGTTTGCACTTTTGGGTGGGTGCGAGAATCAACATTAAAAAAAAAAGTTCCTTTTCGGTCCTCCACTCCACCCGCCACCGCCGCAGCAACAAGGGGATGCAGTGTGCAAAGAGGCAGGAGACTAGCGTCTTCTCAAGCTGAAAGGTTGTTAATTAGTGTTCATGACACGTTCAGGGGCGTCATTCGCCATTCTAAATTTAAAGATGTTGCCATTGCTATTCTTGTGGGTGTGTTAGAAAAGTATTTTTCCAATGACAAAAGTGAGAGAAGAAAAGTTCTTTCAGTGCGTTGTGTCATGTTTATATATGTTCTGGTCTCCCATGCGTAATGTATTATTCAGTATTTCGCTGGCACCATAAGTGCGCCTTCTCCCTGCGGCAAATTTTACACCTCATGTTGTTTAGTTGACAGCTGTAATATCTGTCTTTTCTCCCATTGCTGCTCTCGGAAACACTCCAAATGTGAGACAAAAATGGCAGCATTAAATGTACATATCGTATTGTTCCACATAACCACAGTGGAAGTGTACGAATAGATCACACAAACCTCTTAACAACCTCCGTGCAAGATGTCAATGCCACACGAGTCCTGTAACCTCTTTTAAGATATTAATGTGGAAATTGAAAATGGAGAGAACATTTTACAGCACCTCCTAGACAAACATTAAATTCAGTGTTGGGAGTTATTGGTTTGGGCTTTGGTTCCTGTCTGTGCCCCTCTAACTTTGCTAATCACTAACTCTGTGATTTAGTTGTCTGTGGCGTCACCTCAAGGCGATGGGAGCCACTGTTGGTTGGACTGAGACACATGGAGATTTGGTTTCCAATCACTTCTTTCAACTGTCTGTGCCCACAAATAAAATTCTGGCACTCAACTGAAGCAGTGATGGTGGAGAGTTGGCTCCCTACAGTAACAGCTGGCCCATGTCTGAGACATCACATTAAATGATGTCAGTGATCTGACACTAATCATGTGTGTGGCTATCTGCTGGCAGTCCAGTCATCAGATCCAGCTGCCTCCAGCAACAAGTCACCTCTGTGTCTACTGATGTCCACAGCTCAAGGCTGGGGTCCTTATTATGACAGTAAATGCTGTGCGTGAGGAGTATTAGTAATTTTAATGGCTTACTATAGTAAGTGTGCTAATGCACACAAAATATAGGTCTTTTAGAGGACAAAAATTATTAAGTTAATTTTAGGAATATATTGTGGCTTGCGTTAAAATAAGTACAAGTACTTTGTCATCATGGTTACAGTGATAAACGTGGTTACGGTTGTGGAACAGTGTTGATGGTTGGGTTTTGTGTGGGTATCTATATGGAACTATTGAATGTAAGATTATTCTTTCACTCCTCACAATTCAGGAGTTACAGCTAAGTTGAAGTTGAAAACTAATCAGTTCCTTCCTTGGCCCACGGCCTCACTTTCTACCAAATTTCAATGAAATCCGGTAAGTTGATGTTAAGATACAAACCAACAGACAAGCAGACAAACTGGACTGCAAATATAACCTCGTTGGCAGATGTAATAAAATCAGCATCAGGTAATCTATAACCTCTATCACAATGCCAGCAGAGGTAGGTCAGGATAACCCTTTATCTGTTTGCTTCTCTCCTGCTCTCTGTGCTCACATATACGGTAATTTAATACGGCCCAATTCCCTGTAAAGCTGTTCTCATTTACTTGTTTTTCTGTTTTCTTTTGTCAGACAACAAAACAAGTACGAATTAGTGACTAAAATGCAGCCCATTAATACTACATGTTTACCAGTAGTCATTTCCAAGATGATTTAGGAATGCTGATTTCATAACGGCGACATTCACGTTTACCGGGCTGGCACTGCTGCTGTGGTCCAACCAACAAAAAACTCAAAAGATGGAGGATGGTGGAAGGACGTAGTTTGCAATTAACTAGTCGACTGCAAATTTATTAGCTGCTGACTTCACTGATGAGAATGAATAGGAAGTCGCAAAATTCATTGCAATGATGATGCTCCCTGTCCTAGCGGAGCTGTGGTCTACAGCACAGAGCTAGTTGTACTCACAGGGGAAATGGACAGCTACGTGTCTTGACTGTGAAATGAATCTCTCAGTTCATTTCATACAGCAAGGAAGCATGTTTGATGCAAAGAAAACACACTGTGTGTGAAAGTTTTAGAAATAAATCTTCACAAACGCAAGTATGGATCGGACATCCTTGAGTTTGATAACCAGTCCTCGTCTCTTCGAGTCTCAGGCAGATACACACCTCCACCTCTTGTCCCGCCATCGTGAGCTACAGTGCCCTGACAGAAAAAGCCATATTGTTGTAATGAAGATGAATAAGATAGGACACTGAAGCAGCAATTCAACAGAAATCCCTCGTTGAAGAGATCATATATCATAATGTTGTAATAATAATACTGAATAGAATCTTTTAAATCTTAACAGCTGAAATACTCTGTTCTGCATCGCGGAAAATACATATAGTTGGAAGAAAATTAAGAGTGTCTTAAAATTTAAATGAGGTGGCAGGTTTTTTTTTTTTTGAGTGCAGGTCAAAGAGTGAGCTTTTAAAAAAAAAAAAAAATTGGCCTTGATAAACAGCCCTCGTTATATTGTGGTCATTTTGTATTATGTTGCTGTTAAGACCTTAGCCTACTTATCCCCCCTGTAATAACATTTCTGTTTAATAATTAGTCTCAAATTCTAATCTCCAAATAAACAGTAATCTCCAAATAAAGTCAAGCAGCTGCTTCCACTGGCAGTGTGAAAGGGTCCTGCACCACATTGTGTTGCAGAATCATCTGGGTTCTTTCCATTTTCCCTTTCCTGTTTCTTCTGGCAATGCTGCACTCGGTACTAACACAGACCTTCACTGGCAGTCGGGTGTACAGCCTGGGCTTGTGTGAGTTCAACCCTGACTGTCCCTCACACACCCTGGGGCTTTGTGAAAAATGAGACCATGGAGAATCAGATAATAACATTGTGGAATGGGAGTGTGTGAATCTGCGGCAGACTCGTGCACGCTGGGTATCTGTGTGTGCGCTTCGGGGTGTGCACATATAGCCTGTGTGGAACATAATTGTGTCCTCCCATGTGTAAAAACTATCAATCAGGCTCACTTAATGTTGTGTCATTATGGGTAAATTAAAATTCCACAGTGATCGATAGGGTATTGACTGCCATATTATGTGTGTGCATAATGAATAATCTTTTTTAACTCATTTCATTCCCAATTTATTCTGGATATTAAGTTTTTGTTTGTGTGTCCAATGGGAAGCAACGAGATGGGCAGATTCTCAGTATTTTTCTTATATTTCATTAAGCATGGGAAGATTACAAAATGAAAATGAGTTCACTGTTCACACCTGAATTAGCACTGTGTGTTGTCAGATAGCCTGATAAGACAGTGAATGGTTCCCCTTGGACCTCTGTCTGTGATTCTGCATGTTAGCTTCATTCACACATGCCAGAGCTGCTGAAGGTCTCCTTCTCCAACCAGGGCTGATAATTGTCATGAATCAGTGGAAATGATATGTGTAGGAAAAAATATGGGCACCGGGACAGACCAGACAGAACAAAGCAACTGGAGAGGGTACATTGTATTTGTAATTGGTGTACACACTTGGAATGAGTACATTCATAACAGTTAACCTTAGGTTAGTGAATGTTGAATGAATAATTCATTCAACTAATACTGAAACCCTGCCTATACACTACTGGTTTCACCATACTACACACTAGTGATCGTTTTGTAATGTTTTTTTTTTTTTTTGCTTCAGTAGCATTAATCAGTTATGAATGCAAAAACTCATTTTTGGGCTTTTGCAGTCTCTGCTTTATAATTTCTAATGTGGCAACACATAATTTATGTGAGACTTCAACACTGCCTTTGACAACAGTATGATTTTATTTTAAAAACTCACATTTTGTGCCAAATCCTGCAGTATCAGCCGGTCCCCATTCCATATAGTTTACTGGCTTTCTTACAAAGTGCTATTCATTTGAGAGAGAAGTTTAAGTGTATTGTCAGTATTCCTGAGTGAGTGAGTGATTGAGTGAATGAGTGAGTGTGTGTGTGGTTTTCTTTGTTTCCGTGTGTGCCAGGTTCTGTGTAATTGTGAACATGACACAGATGGACTCACAATGTGGGAGTGAACTGAATGAGGTAGACAGATAATCTCTACCTGCCGTTCAGTCTGTACTCTTCCTTGTAAGTACTTCCTTATTTCTCATTAGGACTTAAGCATGAGAGGAATTAGCGACACTGACTGAAGGCTATGCCTGCTTTAATAATATTGCTGATCCAATTTAACAAGACTGGATTATGTTAATATAGTCATAATGCACCCAACTCAACTTAGCCCTACTGAAAGCCTGCCTATAAATGACCTGTTCTTGCTCAGTAATTAATATGGTGTAGACAGTGATGACATGATTTTGCCATAAGACATACTGACATAGTTCAGTGTCTTTTTGTCCAGAAAAATGAATCCTTCTCTGTAATTAAGTTGTGAAGGTGATTGGATAATTATGGAGGTTTGTGGAAATCTTTGCCCTAAGATGACTAAATGTACATCGCTTACCTCACTGCATATGATTGATGATGAATCTGTTATGAATGTGAAAGGTTTTTCACAACTGAGCAAACTGTTCAATAATGTCAGGTGTGTAATTGTGTGCTTGACACAGACAGAGCGAGCGTGAGCAAAACCCCACAATGTAAGAACCCACCAGAAAATATGAAACAATGGAAAAGTGAAGAGTAAATAAAATTTTGGTGATAAAAAAGAAGGAAAACAGATAACAGACCGTGTTTATGGTGGAAATCTAGGGGGAGGAATGAAAATACATGATAGATTATTCACTGCCGTTGACTGTGCAGCGTCAGCTTGTTATTCTTGCCTACAGTATCTTGGTTTCTTTCCTTTGCCTTCCATCTTTCAAGTGAGGTGATTATCATGCCAAGTAAAAGAGGAAAGTTTGAGAGCGAGAGAATAAAAGAAGTTAGGGGTGGTTGTACAGTAACAAGATAGCAAATTAATGATGGGGTGTAATGCTGCAGTGACACATGTAACAGCCTCTTCACAAGTCAAAGAAAACACCAACTTAATACAGCCTGCTGATGAATGACTCTTGTCACATAATGTTATTTAAACAGCACTTCTGGTAGAACACACAGCATTTCCTTTTAAGGTTATGTGTTCTGGCCAATTTTGAAGAAAATATCCACTCTTTACCTCGGTGGTGGAGAAACCAGACCATGCACCAATTAAGACCCCAAGAAACAAACAACACAAGAAAATTTTCTTTCCAAAAGCTAAGTCACGGCTAAAAATAGCAGCACCCAACAATCTCTACTAAATGTTGTTGATGTCAGTCACTTCATAGACACTGAATGATAGCAGTGTATAGGTGTAAGTAAGCTAACTCAATCACCAGCAAAGTTTCATGGTCAATAATTATTCTGAAACTATTTTTTCTTTGCTAGTTTGATGAGCTGAGAGAAATAAACAATAAATAAGTCTGCCATATTTATCAAATTGAAGGAATTTGTCACCCAGTGCCACCCAGTCTGTGACAGGACCCAAACTGCTCTCCTAGGCAGACTCACCACTTTTCCTGGAGTGCACATATGCCCATAATAACCTGTGTCAGCAGCACACAGTGAAATGTTCTGAGAAATTTGGCTTTGTTTTATGGTGAGAATAGTGGTGAGGTTACAGTCCTATTTCCTGCTAACATACGAGATCATTATCCTACTCATGGGTCTCAGGTTTGAATCCAGTCCCATGGTCAAAGTTCTGTGCTGAAGAGATTCCACAATTGCAAACTCTTTACCATGGCTTGTGGTTACTAAAGTCCCTAAGCAAACACAAACCCTGCAGTAATTTCCCTTTTTGACCTACGGGAATGTCATTGCACATGTCAGAGAAGAAGGGGAGGAAAGAAAACAAAACAAAAAAACAACAACCTGGCTCAAATTTCCCATCTGGCTTCAGGCCTTAAATCTGTAACAAGGGACGGTTGAGGACACATCCTCTCCTGTATTTACAAACCTGGACTGTCCGTATGGCATGCCACAAAGGACTAATTAACACAAATTTCTATTTTGGTGTCGGTCAAGAAAGCGAGTGTAATACTGTACAGGGAGGTGGTGGAGCAGCTTTCTGTGTACATAGAACTGTGCAGGGTAAATATGGTGCAGCCTCTACAGATCTATGCTTTGCTGCCCCTAACTGTGGTGCTGTTGAAGGTAATTAAAAAGAAGAGACAATTTAATACATCAGGCCACATTTTGTAGCTCGAAGCCCATTTGTTATACTGTTTGAAACTCTCTGCACTTTATATATATATATATATATATATATATATATATGAACGCTTTATTCTGAATGATAGTGACAATACAGCACAGTACATAAAGAAAATTCCTTCTTTTTCTTGATTGAATGCAATCAGAAAGACCAATTTTGCACACAAATGACCAGTTGAAAGGTCTTCAGTCCTATCTGAATATAACTGTTGTAGGGTGGCATGCCTTTCCTGCTACTCCACAGTTCATACACTTTATATCTGGTAGGAAGAATAGTTAACAGATAAAACAGTGACGCACTGAAACTAGACTTTAAAATCAGGTAAAGTTTGAGTTTCTTTGTACCCGTTTTGAACACAATTTTAATGACACGATATTCATAGTAGTATATAGTAATAGTACTTTCTTCTAATGGGAATCCTCAAGATGCAACAAACTGTTTTAAATAAAAGACTGTTAAGCATATGTCTTTGCATTAGATACATCTACAAACCTTCATTGCCCACAAATTAATTACTGTCACAAATTCATTACTGTCAAGTTGCTGTGCCAAAACATTGTTAATCAAACCAGTGACAATGACATAATCTGTTGGCGTGCTGTGGCTGTGATGTAAATGTAGAGTATACATCTGAGCAGGCTATGAACACAGCCTGTCTCTGCTTAGACACCCACGAAACATGCCACTCCGTTGCTAACATCCAGCCTGTACTGTATGTGGCAGTGCCAGATCGGCAGATGGGTTGGCCACCCAACGACCTCTGACATTCAACCTTCAGAGAAGCAAGGCCATGGATTCTATCCAGTGGTCTTCATCATTCTCAAATGTTCTGCCAGAATGGATGCAGGATGCTTGAGCCAACTTGGGCCAGATGCTGTCTCAAAGGAGACCATATGACTTCAGCTGATATCCCAAAAGATTTTCTTGCTAATACAAGAAATTTTAGGCTTGATACTGCAAAAATTTCTGAGCCTTTAATAACAGCAGCATATCTGTAGCATTTTCCCTGTAGATGCAGACATGAGATAACAGGATGATGTAGATTCATATAGATTCCCAGATTGTATCTCTACCAAGTTTTGACTCCCTTAATCAGTTGAGCCTATTGTGTCAGTTGTTTCACTGCCTTTGTTCATTTAATGACCAAACCCTTAAGACACAATGGAAAATAATATTTTTGAAG
This sequence comes from Toxotes lorentzi, assembly GCA_037833715.1. Lineage (NCBI taxonomy): Eukaryota > Metazoa > Chordata > Actinopteri > Toxotidae > Toxotes > Toxotes lorentzi. Next base: position 7,073,090 of record JBBMJY010000016.1, on the reverse strand, counting down.
AGCAGGCTAATTAACGCTTCTTATTAGAGAGATGTCAGCGCGGGAATAACAATAGAAAAGGGAAGTCTAGAGGGGTTTGGGTGGGATGCATGCTGTGACATATCAGAGGTTTCATACATGGGTTGCAACTTAAAAGTATAAAAGAAGTGTCAAAACTGAAAGCAAGAGAAACAGAGTACATTCAAAAAGCGCTAGAGGTGATTATTACACAATATTAAGTTCTTGCTGAAAAGCAGTGACTAAAAATAAGAACAGATGTAGTCAGTGTAAAGAAATGGCCTTGAGGCAGGGTGTCACTAGTCCTGAGGGCTGATACAATTAGATGTTTTATTTTAAGCAGGGGCTATTGCTTAAGAGCGTGAGGGCACTGATGTTAATAATAAATTTATTCTGGTGTGATAATGACGGAAACATACAAATATGTAATAATTTGTGTGTGCCTCTGGAGAGAAGCTTTTAATTATGAGCACCTCCACTCCAAAAGCGCACTTCCAAATCTGCACCAGAGGTGAATTAAATTTTTGTAGCTCGTCAGATTTGTGTCCAGCACCATGCTGTCATGTTGGTCTGTGGAGGACTGAGCCACTTGCTCAAACAAGCAAGGCTTTGATTGACATTCTGCTTAATGTAGGAATGCAACACATGGAGGATCTGGTAAACACGCTTTCCGTCCAATGTTGGAATCAAGTGCCGTACCAGGGTGTTTAGGTTGGGGTGGAAATGGAGGTTGTTATTAGTGGGAGAGAGAGGAAAAACAACACCTTCTTGACACAGACATAGTTGCTGATACTGCCTTGTGATTTCTTTCCAAATGAAAAAAAAAAAAAAACCCAAAACATTTTTTTACCATTCCCGGCAAGCATGTTTAACTCTTTAGATCCCCTTAAGGTAGATGGTAAGGTAGACAGATTACTGGACTTTTAGTTCACCCTGAGCATGATAATACAAAAGTAAATAAATGACTGCAGAACTTTGAAAACACATAGAACAGTTCAAACAGGAAGCACAAAATCTTAAATTGAGTACCCACTGCCCCTGAGCGCACGCACACACATTCAAACACACACTTTGTCCTGTGAAGTGAGCATCTGATGCTTGGCTGCAGAACCACTCATAGAACAGGAAGGCACGGAAAGAGAGGGAGAGGACACCTTAATGTGCCTTCACCATATGCTGTTAGCTACTGATGGATGCCGCTCTCCCCAGGCACTGGAGCAACTTATCGCGTTTGCGGGTGACACTGCCGCCGCTGATAAAGTTAAAGATAAGCCATCTGTTCTTAACAGCAGCCCAGCTTCACTTGCACAGATAGGGGCATCCAAGTGTACACAAATCTGCGTGGTGTGTCTGCCTAAATTACTGTTGCACAACATCCGTAAAGCATCTACTTGTGCATAGTATGGATAGTCACATGTGTGATCATCTGCCACGATGAGCAATTATGATGAAAATATTGGACATTGCCGATCAAAAATTAGAGGTGAAGAGTGACACGCTCAAACATAGTGCACTGTAAACAGATTTCTCAGAGGTGGCTGTGAAAGTGAACACTTGGTGAACTGTCCCTCAAGTCTAATTACTGTAGAATTTATGCAAAATCCTACTAACAGGCTATCAGTCACATTTCTTATTAACAACCTACCCAGTAGTAGTTGGGAGAGCGGGAAAAAAATATCAACGTACAGAAACTTTAATTTCCCTCTAGAGCTTTCAATAATGCCAGGAGCTTTTTGACACATGCTTCAGAAAGTCACCATTAGTGAAATGGCCCGTTAACCACAAGGCACAGCTAAAAGAAAGAAAGCGTAAACATTAGGACCCACAACAGGAACAAGCTATGGTTGTTCTCTAATGGTTTGGGGTTATGACTGCTTGCTTACTCTCCATACAAGTATTGCTAAGAGGGCTATGAGCTCGAGATCATTGCTGAAAAATATATTCTGTTGCTCACACAGACTTGTGCATTCTCTCTTTAGAGAAGACAACTCCTATAAACGAAACAAAAGTATAGAGAATGCACATAATTATTATTTAAAACAAAACAAAACATGATTCTAATGAAGATTATATTTCGAACAGTATGTAACATAGCATTTTTCCAGAAACGCAGATGGAGTCTTGAAAGTGTTGCATTATCTGTGGATAGCATTGTTCTTATCCTTTGAGAGATGAATAAACCAAAACCATTTCAGAAGAGTCCACTCCTGAGTATTACAAAGCTACCAGTGTTTTGGATACTGTCCAGACTGGTCTTTTATAATTTTTACCAAGCACAGATCTACTTTTAGACTTCAACAGCATAATGGTATTTGCTTAACTGAGCAGCCAGCAATCACTCTCTTCTCTGCCAGTGTCATATCACTGATCAAGTGTGGCTCAGTTCCTGTCTGAGAGGAGGGCTGCCAGACATAATGCAATATTAACTGGTGCACAGCTTGTCTAAGAGAACTGAGGTCCTATTTCACTGCCGATGATACTGGGATGAACTCTTTGTGGTGCTCTTTCTCTCATTCTCCCTCTTTTTTACCAACTCTCAAGCCCTTGAGCTTCTGAGAGCATAATGAGCCAATTGTAATTCCTCGCCTATAGCTCTGAATTGAAGAACGTAAAAAAAAAAAAAAAGAAAAGAAAAAAAAGAAAATACTGGACATTTCTACTCCAAGTCAAAAGACTGGGCTTCAAGGATTATCTAAGGCAGAAACAAGCTTTTGAGTTATTATTCTGTGAAGGGAACAGAAACAACTGCCTGTACCAAAAATTTAAGGGAGACATAAGAGAAACTTTGCAGAGAGAGGTATCTGAAAATTCCCAGCCAACTATAAAACAGAAATTCAGATCTGTATCTCCCTCCTCACATCAGCAGCACAGCAGAATCCGGATGCAAATTGACTTTAGTGTTAATTAATAGCTACTGACTGCCTGGAAATAGCAACAGAATTTGAGTTAAATAAAGAAGGCTATTCCACAGCACTTAGTGACTGCATCAGCAATGACCACAACTATCATATGATAAACATCTTTAAAGCTTCCATTATCTGACATTATTTAAAGCTTTCACTGTAACAGGTGGCTTTAATGTGATGTGAATTGCTGACCTTGAAGGAAGGTAAATGCATCAACTGGATGTGATATGTTAAAAATCTAACAGCTTTTAGTCTCGACAAAGAGCACTCCTCTTATCCGACATAGTGCACGTGAACCTGCTCTGCTCCCCCACAGATGCCTAGTGTGATGTATGACAGATTTCTCCCTCTCCAGCTAGGCTCACAGTAAATGTCCATCTGGCAGCTTCCCATGGGTACTTATTATTCTCAGCTAGCCAGGGGTTTTCTGTTTCCGAGCAGTCAGCCAGCGCCTGCCTCAAAGAGTTGAGAGCCAGACCAGAACTGCTTGCAGATGCTCTGCCGGATAGCCAAACTGTGCTAGTGTAGTGGCATGGCACTGGGTTTTCAATTACACAATGTGGTGGCAGTCTCTCAAAACTATCAGAGTATGAAAAGTCAAGTGCATTGAGAACAACTATGTATCAGAGAGAAAACACCAGCCAAGTAAGAGTAACATCAAGGTATGCCGTTTTATCGTTTGTCCAATACACTTGCTCCACCTTGGAGATGAGATGATTGATTTTCCCCTTATGAACAGATGCTTAGAGCCATGGGTAGCATTGAAAGGTCCTGCTGTCCTGGTCTGAGGCCCTGCTATGGCAGATTCAATCATGCAGTTGACCTCTATCACACTCCTGCAGCCTGCTGAGCATGTCTAGAAAAAGTCTGACAAAACAAAGGATGCTGCACTGATCACAGGTTTCAACAGCTAGGGTCGTTTTCACACCGGGTTTGTTTGTTTCTATCAGAGTTCAGTTGTTCCACATTTCACTAAACCTGCTGGTCTGTTGTCACCCTTGTTTACTGCCGATGCAATCTGTAGTTTGCTTGCGTAGTTCTTCTACAATAAAGCTGAGCTGTAACGCCATTGTGAGGAAAAGCCGTTTTGACATAGGTGGGAAAAGTAAGAAACACTGTGCATCCTTGAGAAGAGTCACATGTATTACTAAAGGAGTTCATGTACCAAATTCTTTGGCAACTTTGGGCTGAACTGCCAGTGTGAAAGTGCCTCTCTTGTTCTTGCAGAGGGATGTTGAACTATTGCATAATGTTCCATGTTATTGCTCAATACATGGCCATATGAGCATAAAGTGAACAATGATTAGAAGGTCCCTGAGAGGTGTTTGTTAACTTGTCCCCTGGAAACAGGACGGCCAACACTGTGTCACCACATGGACACTGTCAACATCCACAGTACCAGCGGTTTCATGTTGACATGTGGAGTTGAGAACAGCGGAAGGGTTCACTGCTTAACATAGGAGATATTTCCACACACTCACCACAGTGTGGAAACAGACACCATCCGTGCTATGCTTGTTTAAGTCAACACTGCCGGCGTGTTCTTTGAACAATCTGGGCCATTTGATTCTCATTTGAATAAAATTCAAATTGAAGGCACAGAGCACACAATCCGCTTGCCAGAAAAAGCTTCCATTGTGTATTCTCATGCACACATGTGGGAAAATGGGACGGGTGAGGATTGCAGAGCATTGCATACCTTACAGAGCAAACAGCAGCATCTTGGTGCCGCTTCGACCCCTCCCCCAATGTAACTCTCCTCCATATTTATGCATTCACATCAGTCCCACAGACACATGACAACTCAAACACTCTTGAGATAGTGCTATGTAAAATGAAATGAGTCTTACCTAGTGTGGAATAGTTGGTCACATCTGTAAGCAGGAGAAGGAAGTGGGGGAGAAAGAGAGAAAAGAAACGTCAGCAAATTACAATGTACAGCAGGCTAAACTTCAGTACAGGCTGAAGCTGTCACTGGCTGCCCTGAAAAATGATGGTGTCCCAGCATTGTGCAGACAGGGGGTTAAGAATAGTCCCTGTCAAGAGGGGGACATCATTTATTAATCGAGCGACATGAAACGTCTGAGATAGTCTCCCCTGAGGATCCAGAGTTTGCACAACTTGCATTAATATTTGTCAGTATTTCAAGATTTTGCGAGTGGATGCAGAGAGGATGTAAGCAGAAACCTAATCTATTACTGACAAGTCTTTCCCTTTTTTTTGCGCTGGTGTAATATAACCACCAAACAGACTAATATGCTCTCACAAACATACTGTAAACCACGGTGTTCCCCTTTCTCCATATGTCTCTGAGGTAATTTAGTAGCCCTCAGGTATCTCTCGCCCTGTGTGCGTCGACCTTTGCAACACTTCCCCAAGCTTGTTAGTTTGACAGCCTGCGTCTGAGGTTCCAACAGCATAATAAAATGGCAGTTGCGCATTCTCCTTAGGCTCCGGCACAAACAATGAACCAGTGTGCTAAAAAAAACCCCCAAACTTTTAGCCACATCTTCCCTGTGTCACTACTACCTGACATTCATATCTACAAGGATTTATAGAAAGGGATATTATAAGACCTGCGCTCTCCTCCACTTTCCTGTACCAACTCTCTGGCAGCCTGAGAAATATATACTGGATTTCCATTACAGCATTCTGCTTTTTTTTTTTTTTTTTTTTTTTATTAACATTAAAGTGGTCCCTCTACGAATGTACTCTTCTAAACTACAGTTTTGCTTTCTTGTAAATGTGCAATAAAACAAGGAAATGGAGTGAAGTGACAATAACCGGGTGTAGTGTGAGGGAAATAGTAGACTCAGGACTAATTTTGAGTTGCCATTGCTTACAGTGCAGTCTAGTTGTGTTGCTAAGCAGAAATTGCCAGTAATATGATTTATCACAGATGATGTCTATCCCCCTGCATTCATTTACATTTTTGGTGTGCATGCAACGAATCCCCAAAGGGATCAACGATGGGGGAATGTGATTACAATATCTTTTTTGCACGTGAGAACAAATCTATTTTCACGGAGAGGGGAGAAGACTGGGGTTCAGTCTCTGGGACGCTCATTACCATTCTCTCTGACACACATTCACACTCGCTGCTACTGTTGTTGCTAAACAGAGAGCTCAGCTGAGGACCTTGAAGTTTCATGCCGGGGAAATTGGACCCAGGGGAGGGGGTGGCAGGGACTGATGTCAGACTTCAAGAGCCACTAGAAGCACCTGGGGTTTCAATGACATTAGCATCAGTGTTTTTTGGTAGAGAGAGTGAGAGACCATGACACTTGAAGGGACGGCGTTGAAAAACAATAATGAAAATAGAAAGGAGATGAATGGGATGTGGCAAAATTTTCGATGTGATACATTCTGGCATAATGTGCAAATACCAGATAATCACAAGGGAATGATTATTAAGACAAAAGAATCACACCAAAAATAATATTCAACATTTTTTTCCAAAATTTTCCTCAGCTGAGCAAACCGTTCATGCCAAAAGGGAAAGTTGAATAACCCAAAGTTCAACACATTCAACCATTCCATATTTCTCTTCATCTGATCTCATTTTGTGTTTTAATAGAGGGATTTTTGGCAGCGCAGAGAAGATTATTGATTTTTCCTGAGTCCTACAGTGTAAATTTGGAATCGTGGCCAATCAAAACCAGTGGAGGTAGCATGGGCCTAAGTGGATTAGACTAGCAGGGATGGTGGATGGGGGATCTAGAGGGAGAAACCAAAGCTCCGGTGGCTTCAATAAACCCATTCTGTGAACCAGGAAAAAGATGGAAGACGGAGACACTTTTTTCACCCTCTCTCACCCTCCTGTTTTAAGCAGATAAGCTGCTTCCAGGGTCTTAGTTATGCTGTGCAGAACCCACAACATGAAATGGAAACTTTTGACAAGGCAAAGAAAAGCTGAGATGTCTGCTCCTCATGTTGTCTTTTCCCTATTGACAAGAGGGATTTGGGGATGTTTGGACTGGTCAGTGTTGGGGGGTATTACAAAAAGCCTGTGTGATATGACATGGTGAGCATGTCACTCGTCACACATGGGTTTTAGTGAGGGCATGGGCTCAATTTTGTTAAATTCTCTTTTGACTATCTGTTGCAATAAGGCAGAAATAGCTTTGCCATGATGAGTAACTGGCAGCCTTTGAAATGTAAGAGCTTTCTTTCTTGTTTGTGTTGTAAGTGACAATTTTATTTGGCATTTTTTTCCTTGATTATGCTATAACATCTCTGTTTGGGGGCATTGCACAGTGGAATGTTTCTGTTGTTCAGAAAACTTGAATGAAACTATACAATTATTTGCCCAACCCACATTTACAACATCAACAAGAACTCAAAAAACATTACACATAAAATATATAACCAGCACAACACAATACACAGTGACTGCTACCGTGTTCATCACAGTCTGTACTTGGCTGAATTAACTAGTGATTTTTGCAGCCTATAATTTTAGAGATCCTGACAACATTTTAAACTGTCATGCAACTGTCTGCATGACAGTTTAAAAGTGATCTGTCTGCAGCTCATTTTATTAAATGTATCAACACATTCAGTATTTAAAGTATACAGACAATCTCTTTTCAAATGAAACATGGCAACACAGATTACACTTTGTCCAGAAATTAGGATTAAACGTAAAGAGACATCGTCTGCCCTTGGTGGGATATTTGGGGCACTGTATGTTCAGTCCTCTGAGACTTTGCAGCTCTTGGACAAGGACATCAGTTTCCTCCAGGGAGATTTTCGTTTGACACTGCTGGCCTCATTTATCACATAACAGTCACTGCACCACATCGGGTTGAGCAATGCATTTTAAGGGAATTGGAGGAACTGGTTTTGTTTGGTCGCTGACAGCCACCCATGGCTACACGTACTGATAACTTTAAATTAAGCCCCTTTGCACTGCTGCTGTAGTCTTTCACTTAAATATGTCATCTCTATGCAACAACATGATAGGAGCTTGTATAGTACTGTGTCTGGGGTCAGTGTCTGATAATGAATTTGAAGGTTTTCTATGCAGTGATCACAAATAATACACTATCACTCTAATAATTGTTTTAAAAAGTGAGTCAGATTAGGTTGTTAATCGTCACTAGTGGGTCAATTATTCTTTTCCATCCACTGGAAATTCTGTTAAAACCTTTCTTGGCCTTATCCTGTTTTAAATCAGTCTTACCCACCCCTCCAATTTGCAACTCCTCGGAGATGGAGAACAGAAGGTGATCAGTGTGGCAGGAAATTCAGGTCTGAGGTCAGTTAAGGGAAAAGAGGGAACTGTTTTATTCTGGATTTGATAAGTATCTCAAGTGTCTCTTATCTTTTCTTTAATTCTAAATATCTCTTTCCCTCATTATCTACAAGTGCCTTTTTGTTAAGCCATTCTTCTCTGTTTTAATAGGGAAATGTACTGTAAAATGTGACATTTATGATTCAGAGTATTATCCTAAGCATGCATATTTCAGTGTGCTATTAAACACTTGCAAAAAGAAACTCAAAGGTCAGTAAATGATAGAGCAGCCTACATTCAGGATGGCACAAGCTGAAAACAGTCACAGCTATACAACACGTACTCTCAACGTAGCCACAGCATTTGCCAGATATCCTCTACATTACAGATTGATTTCAGTTAAACGAGGGATCAGCCATTTTTTTGACTAATTTTTCTCAGTGGCACACTGAAATGTGTGTATGTACATGCCACACACACACATAGAAAGAGAGAGGGAGAGCAAGAAAGAGAGTTCTGTCTCTAAAACGGCTGCAGGACTGAGTGGCCACTAATTGGAAATCAAAAGCAGTGGAGCTGGAAGGCAGCCGAGAAGGAACAGTGGAACCTCCAGCGCCTGTTGTCGGTCAATTTAGACCATGACAAAAAAGACCCTGTTCCTTGTGTCACCATTTAACCTATTCACCAGTGTGGAATGGGAGCAGCTGTTTTTTTACAGTACCACATAATGGGACAAAATGGCTCTGGCTGGCCAAGCTCCAGCTAGCTGCAAAAAGACTTCAATGCAGAAAGGAAAGGGAGAAAGTGTGAAACAGACATTGCAGAGGAGAGAACAGGGCTGCCATGTTATCAGTGATACAGAGAGAGCTTGCACCCTTCCATCTGAGCTGATATAAACATTACTCCTTTTTTTTTCCTTTTACAACAAAGAATTAGAGAAGCACTGACAGAGGCTACAGATGGCCTGGGCTCACACAGACTGCACAAGTATCTAGAAGTTTACACAAGTCAGACAAGAAGCCAGATCGGCTCCAAAACTAAGGCTGTTCTTTGAGGGGGGAAAAAAAAATTTCTCACTTGTTTTTAGTCTCTCTTCAAGCCGAGGTGTGAATAAGCACTTTGTGAGTGACAGCGTGATGAGCGCAGTTACAGAAACTCCAAACTTCATCAGGCGGTTGTCAGAATCAACGCTGTCCAGTTTAAAGGCTGCTCAGGCATGACAGTAAGGGAACGAGGTATGCTTATGTTAGCACTGCAGCAGATGTTCTGTTCTTGTTACAGCTGTCTCCTGTTTGAAAACAGAAGCGCTGTGCCATCGCTCTGTATATCTCAATCCCCAGATCTTCAATACTCTCCTTTCATTTGTTTCCCCCCCTCAGGTCAGACGAGAGTCTAATTAGATGATGACAGACAAGCTAATAACTAAATGACTTTACATATAAAATCATTTCATTTAGAATTGTATACCCTTTTTGCCCAACTGACCGCAAGCTTGTCTGTATCATATAGAGATTAAACATATCTACATGTTATTGTAAGAATACAAAGAAAATATTTTTATACCCTGATACCATCTGGAGTGCAAATAGCAAAAAAAGAAAAAAAATGAAATGAAAGAACAGAGCTAAATCAAATGCAGCCATGGTTTGATGTATCTTCCCGGGGGCCTTGCCCACCCCTCTTGTGTTAAAAAAAATGCATTGAGGGGATTTAAAGGACTTTTTCAAATGCAGCTTTTTTTTTTTTTTGAAAGATTCTGCCTGGCAGACCTTGATGAGTGATCAGAAGTTGGGGAGATCAGAGACCCGTGAGTTCTGACCCTGAGTTCAGTTACGTGGAGGTGGGATAAAGACTCTCTTGCCTGCGGAGAAGTAGACGGAAGGACAGAATAGAAGGGAAGAAATAAAAAGAGGGAGAGGCAATAGCCTTGATGCCTCTAGCAGCGCAGCACTGGCTTGGCCCTTCATATCAGCCACTTGTGAAAACGGGGGGTAAACCCTACAGGCAGTCCTATGTCGACTGGCGCGATCAAGGCCAGCTAGAAGAGGCCGGGGTTGGAGCAGTACCTCCAGGCTCCGGTGTGGGTAGGAGAAGCAAAAACAGAGCTTTAATGATATTTGACACTTCACTCTCAACTCACAAATCAGGTTCCTAAACACTGGCCTCTCACAACAAGAAAACCATTAACATAGGTCACGAGAACACGCTTGACAATTGACTGCATTTTCCAACTGAAATAAGTCGGGTCCAAGATCACAGTCATTTATGGTCTCGTTGCTCTGTAAACACTCACAGCGCCCGTCTAAAAAATCTCGTACAAAGGAGTCTTTTAAATCTCTGACTCAAATAGATAATTAGACATAATGAGTAAACAATGTGGCCGCAAGATGCGAGCATGCTTATTGCTTTTTAATTGTGTTTCCCTGTGTGCACTGAGCTACTTCTGAGAGCTCGGGTACCTGTGTGCACTGGCCCATGCGAGGCCAGGTGCAGTCATTACCACGGGACAGATGGATCAGCAGAAGTTGCGCTCGTTTCACTTGCAAGGCAACACAGTGGCTGCCATATGAAGGCTCATCATTAAAATTGACCTTTGACCTTCCAGCGGGTGCCTGTCATTCTAATGGAGTTAATTAAGAATTTCCACCAGTGTGTAGGATGTGGTATTTTCCCTCTGTTTGTAGATGTTATTGGTTTGTGAAAAAAGTAATACTGGTGTTTGTGCGTGTGTACAGTATTTCTGCTGGGATGTGTTTGCAGCCATTCATGTGTATTAGAGAGAGTGGATGCTTGTGCCTTTGTGCGTGCGTGCCCATGCCATTGTGCTCATGCATGTGACTCCCGTGTCAGACGTGTTTAAGTTTGGGAGCTCCTTTTAATATTGCCAACGCAGCTCCTTTGAAAATTCATTAAAGTGCTTCGACCCCTCTGCCATCTGTGTGAGCGAGAGGGAGAAAGGCGTGCGAGAGAAGCAGCTGGGGAGAGCGGGAACATGAAAATTCTGACACGGGCAAAAGCATGCGGGCAAGCCCCTGGACACAGAATGAAGAGCCACTGATATGCCAGCTTTTAACTGCTATTTATTTATTCCTAAACCTTATCTGAAGGTTGGATTCAAATTTAGATTCAGAGATAAAGACTGGGCTCGTATCACGTCCTCCTCTGGATAAAATTTCAAAGACAAATGGTAAATGTTATGTAACCGTGACACTAATAAATGAAAAAAAAAAATCCCTTAGAGGTCTAATTAAAAATGCTCCACACATTGCTTAGTGTCAAACTAAAATGTAATTAACTCCACAATTACATACAGTACATTACCAGAGAAGGGTGCTTCCTGATTATACTAATAAATCTCCATTGTTGACTTGAATTGAACACACAAATAAACATTGCCAAACCAGATCATCATCATATACTGGAGTTTAATGGCTTGACACACATTTGGAACCTTCATGCCTCCACGTCCAACACTTAGCCCAATTTTAGTTTCAGTTTTATTCACCAGGACGACTCGTTATCTTTGTGACTCCCCCACAACTACCAACAATAACTGCAGTAAGGCACTTGATTAGCATTGTTGCTGGCACTCTTCTCCGGGCTATCTTCAGCTACTGTCATCCTCATGCCAGTTACTTCTCACAATAAAGCAATATCAGTTGCAGTGTTTATGCCCTGTAATCACTTTCTCCTACACCTGATCTCCTCTTCATAAACTCAGTGCGCCAACATTATTGCTGTTATAGTCGGAAATATGGAGCTATGTATTATGCATTAACGATGATCTCCCGGAGGGAAGGCACACACACTTTGATGCCAAGACACACACACTCTCACTATCGTAGATGAATATCTGTAGGTGTACTGTAAATGCATGCAAGAATGTGCGTACATATGCACACATTTCCCTTACTTTGTCTCTTCGTCACACCTACACACACACACGTCAACACTCACGCACACTTCAACATATGCCTCAAAGCATTGGGGTGTAATGGAGGCTGCCTGCACTTTGCCTTGTCTCTCCTTCTCTGACACTAATCAACACCTCTTCTGCTATTAAAAATTCCTCTCCATGCCTTCTGATCTGCTAACTATCTCATTTACATGACTGGCGCTCAGCAACCAGGCCTGGTGTTGGAGAAGTGTGACGAGGTAAGGTGGGGCATGGAGGAGGGGCTGATGGGGGTGAGAGGAAAGAAAGGAGGAGAGGGAAAATAGTTCAGAAAGGAGAAAATGGCTGCTAAAGAAGCAAAGGATCGTTCACATATGAATACATGTTTGAGCTGTTTCAAGATTGTACATTTTAGCAATGATCCAAAATCTTTTGGCAGAAAACACTGACATTTTCATGTAAATGTGTGATGGACTAAAAATAGCACAGCTAAAATAAGAGTTTCAAGCTGGTGGGGGAAAAACACCAGAACCTTTGCCTGCCTCTTTCCTCCACCTCTCTTCTTCTCCTTGTACTCATCCCTCCTCTCTTTCTCCTCTTGGCTGACTTTGTGTAGCGCCGTGGGGCTTCCAGTGAGCCCGAGCCTCTTTGGCAACAACTGTGAGCCTGGATGGCATTGAAGGGGCTGGGATGATGCATCCAGACGATGGGTGTAGTCGGGCAGGAGCATGGGAACATGGGGGTGAGGAGAGAGAAGTAGTCGGAAAACGAGGGAGAGAGAGGGAATAAGATAGAGAGGTTGTGGGAACCATTGTAGGTGGTTTCAATCATTCTGATGCCATCTGTTCCACTCCATTTTTCGCACTGACAGTGGATATTTTCCCTGGTGAGACGAGAGGAGCCTGTGTGCGGGTGTGTGTATAATAATGAGAGATAGTGAAGGACAGAACAGTATGGGCAGAGCGCACAATGCATTTATCTTTCACGAACACACTGTACATCTGAACTGCATAACCCAGGTCTCTGATTGTGTGTGTTGAGCCAGGAACTAATGATCATTTTAAGTATTGATAAATCTGTTGATTATTTTCATGATCAGTCAATTGATGGTGGGAAAAAATACCCCCACAATTTCTCAGAGCTTAAAGTGACTACTACAGTCTACAATCCAACCCTAGCAATGACATTGATTACTTTTCTGTCATTCAAAATAGCACTAGTATTTGTTTATGTGTGTGCAAAAAAAAGCCTGCCCAGTCCCAAGTGTGAGTGTGCTTCACCACCCCTCTCTACTCCAGAGATGCAGTGCTCCTAGTATCACCTCTCTGGCTGGGTGGTGGTACCCACATCCTCTGGGCATTTAGCTAGCTCAATGCCCAGCTCTCTGCTTAAACATGCATGAAGTTATTACAATGCTCCCCTCCACCTCCCAGCTCTGACTGTCTCTGTCTCCTTTGCTGTTTAAACTGGATCCTTCTCTGTCGCTTTCTGCTTTCGTCTCTTCATGAGCTCAGCCTAACTTTTTTTTTCCTCCACCTCCTCCTTCTCCTCCTCCTCCTCTTTACCCTTTCATTACCTATCCTGCATCACTAATGTCTCTTCCTCTATATATATATATACATCTCTGTTTCTCCCTCATGGATAAAAGCTGGCTCTGAAAACCCCTCTTCATGTCACCCTGGTTGCTTATATAAAAATCCAACTCTTCAAGATAAAAGGCTACTGAAAATAATATCAGCATTAGGGTTTCCTATTTCACAGCGTTTCAGTTCTGAGGGGTCAGTGAATCTGCATGATGTGGAATATTGAATATGAAGATGGAGAAGCGCCATAGTGTTTTTTCAGCATGTTTGCTCAGTAAATGCAGTGTTATTGGATCTACAAGGCCTGATATAGTGATTCAGGGAAACGGCCACCATTAGCTTATGCTGCACCTCAAAAGAAATTGGGGGGGGGGGGGGGGGGGGGGTCCCAAATTCAGGGGAATTTTTAGACAGAATTTTTCAAAATAAAAAAACCAACAACAAAGGAACAACACCCCAAAACAAAACTTTTCCCCACCACTGGAGATCTTTTC
>JBBMJY010000016.1:7038563-7058879 GCA_037833715.1 Toxotes lorentzi | reverse complement strand
CCCCCCCCCCCCCCCCCCCCCCCCCCCCCCCCCCCCCCCCCCCCCCCCCCCCCCCCCCCCCCCCCCCCCCACCAAATTCAGGGGAATGTTTAGATAGAATTGTGCAGAATAAAAGAATAGACAGCAGAGGAGCAACACTCAAAAACAGAATGTTGACATAACACTGGAGATATTCATCACAAACATGAATATATGAATAGAGATACAGCTTTATGCATGTCATTACTGGTATCATCATATTGATCTGTTATTTTGTTGGTCGTGGTGGTGAAATAGATAGTATTGCAAAGTATTAGACAAATTCAACTTTTTATACCAGAAGGTGGCACTAGGTAAAAGTTCGGGGGATTAGAGAGGTTATTACAGTTCGTCCTTAGGGGGAGATGAATGAGTGTACAAAATTCCATGGCAGTCCATCCGATATTTGTCCCAACGTTGCACTGAAAACAACAAATATCAAGCTCATGGCTAAAGGAGTCAGGAGATCACTAAAGCCAGTGTGCTTACAGCAGCTGACATATCGACAATGCAACCCCTAGAGCCACGCTGCTACCTAAAGATATGCCAGGTGTTATCATCCTAACAATAACAATCACTAATGAGACACAGAGTCAGAAATAGTCTACTCTTGTTTGTTAAATCTAACTGAACAGCTAACCTTGGTATCAATAGTCACAATACTCCAACCTCCCAACATGCTGCCCTTTCAGCAATCAGGAAGGTAAACAATAAGGCTACTTAAAGCTTGGAAGTAGTCTGCAGGGAGCCAGTCCCACCTAATAGTCTAATTAAAGCCATTGATTGCTTATATAAGCACACATAAACAGTGGACATTCTCCACTAACAACCACCCACAGGACTAGTAATTAACACAAATTCTGAGGTATGCTTAACTCAGTCGCAGTTTCTCCCACCTCTTTTGTTGAGCGGTGGTATTTTTTTTTCTTTGATACTCTTTGCTTGCGTGACCTTTCAGTGTTGTTCCTATTGTGTTGTATGCACTGCTGCTCTCCTGTGACTTTTGCTATCACTGCTGAACATCTGTGTTTCAGCTTTCAAATCTCTGACCATGTTTTTTTTTTTTTTTTTCCCAAAATGCACAACGGTTCAGGCAATTTGGAAGGACTAGCTGGGATACTGGGCTTTGCTGGACACCTTTGTGAGAGCTGTCTGGATTTGATGGCCCCCAGTGAGATCCATTATCAAGATCACAAAAAGTCAGACATTTTACCTCTTCAGGCTCTCTGAGGCATGATTTTATGTCCCGCTGTTTGTGAGTTGTGACTCTTGAACTTACTGAAGGGGAACCATATTTAATGAATACTGGTTCTCCCAAGAAGATGAATAGGTTTCTTTGAAGTGAATTATGTGATATAAATATAGTATGCTCCGATAGAGGACAGGACCTGTCCTTTGGCAATGTATGTGTGAGGGGTTGCTGTCCTGCCGTGCAAGTTTGATCATTTAGAATGGATAGCAGCATAATGACTGATTACTGTTTAAGACAATGATCAAACAGACATGTTTCAGTGCAGTTTATTTAATTTTTATCTACTTAGACTACTGAAAAAAAACAAGAGAGTAAGAACTGCTAATGCTCAGGAGGAAAAAGGTACTATCCAGTCATAATCCAGTGAGGTTACACATGGCATAAGGACAAGGGGACTTAACCAGTCAGCTTTCTCAGTGGACAAGAGGGCAGATTTATTTGAAATACATCATGAAATACATCCTCACAGTGTGAGTTAAGTGATAACAATGAGGAAACGCAGGTTAAGCCTCTGCAAAAACAATAATGAAAAAGCATGGAATATAAATTCTGAATTTGATCACAGACAATGAAATTTAGTCAAGAGGATTGTGTTGGCACGATGTGGAATGACGATGCTGTCATGAAAATTCATTGGCGGGGACACAACTGGTTTTCACAGCACTTTGAATGCAGAATAAAAAACAGCTGGATTAATTACACAAGGAGAAATAGTTGAAGCAAACTGATAGAGAAGAAAGAAGAGGAACACAAAGTGTTTGACGGTCTTTCTAAGGGTACGCAGAGCTGCAGTATATATTCAGAGAACACAGGATATACAGACTCAGGATACAGGGTTTGGTTTAGACATGGTGAGTAAAAGAAAAAAAAATCCCTCAGAAAGTGGAAGTGAGAAGCTGTGACAGAAAATCTTTAATTTTTTTCCCTAAGGTGACTGTTGCACACGTCCAAGTTGTGATACCTACTTTACCACCTGACCCTGTTACAGAATTGCATCACAATAGTGTGAGCCTAAATTCAACACAAGTAAATAGGCTAGAACCCATCTCCGTGCATGCTACACTACCCAGGCAAACTTACGCACAATATGCTATTGATTTAAACTAATTATGCAGAAATGTCCCTGTTAGGTACAGAGTGTCACCTGCTGTGTATCACACAATGCATCATTTGGAGACTGCCATCACTTTCTTCTGGCCTATGAACAGGTTGAACATTGAATGCAGTTTGATTTTGCCAAATGTTACCGCTTGTAGACCAACAGTGGGCCTACACAATGCCTAATCACTTGTGTGCACCATATGAGAGAGAGAAGGGAGGTTTGTATATACTGGCAGAGAAAAGACCTGTATTATGGCTGAGCCGGGCGCTAAGCTGCGTCCAGGTGTTCGCCTCTTTCCAGGTGGCCATGTAATACTCTTGCCGACCCAGATCATGGCAATCATGGAGCTTGCAGCGATGGCTCATTGCCGACACCAGCGTAGTGCCCGGGTAATATGCCAAGTTGGCAGCGACATGCCTGAAAAGCAGGCGGGCAAACAGGCAGAGAGTCTCTAACACTCCTGGAGTTGAAAGATGGTGGAGAACCTTTCATTTTCTTTTTCAGAATTCATGAAAATGGCACAGTCTGGTACAAGGCCTGTCTGATTTCTTTGACTCAGTGTCATGAGTAGTGGTGCTGGTACATCATGCTCTGAGCTCTGTGTAACAGATAACTGTTTTATCATCTCACATACTGTAACCTAATAGCCTGTGTCTCATGCTTTATTTTGATTTTTTTTTTTTTTTTTCCAAATTCTTGTGTTTCAGTGAACCACAGTCAGCCCCCTGCATGCATATCTTCTGTCAAAGATTTTCAAAATGCTAGATCATGTTCAGTCAAAAATCCTCAGCCAGAGAGATGATCTTTATTAGCTCAGGAAGGCAGAGTTATATTCAGCCCAACCCTGGCCTGTAGTGTCTGGGCGCTGTGTGCTCCACAGTGTAAGTAGCTTGGCTGGCAGGCAGCCACAGACAAGCGCGGTGTTTCTGCTTGCCATCCTCTCATTTGAC
This sequence comes from Toxotes lorentzi, assembly GCA_037833715.1. Classification (NCBI taxonomy): domain Eukaryota; kingdom Metazoa; phylum Chordata; class Actinopteri; family Toxotidae; genus Toxotes; species Toxotes lorentzi. Next base: position 7,055,557 of record JBBMJY010000016.1, on the reverse strand, counting down.
TGCATGGTAATTACCGTCTCAATGCGGTAAGAAAAAGCAGCTTTTGGTAGAAGGATTGAGAGAGAAAAGGGAAAAATGGGAGGGTGTGTGGCTTAGCATCTTAATGAACATGTCAGATGTGTTTAAACAAATGGATTACCACATCTGTACACACTCGGCTGGATTGCGCTTGCTCCAAAACACTTTCCAGTCTGTAGTGGCAGGGTAAAAGAGAAAGACATATACTGGAGATATGCAGATATGCTGAAAATGATAGTAGAAATACAAAACCCCTGCATTAGTGCACATAAAGGAAATCAGACCTGTGCCAACCAAATCAATTCTGGCTGTCATTCAACTCTACAGCTATGGCATCTACTGTATATGTCATCGTATATATAATTTCCTACTCTTAAGAGGGTGCACATTTAAAATGCCATACATTTGCATTAAAACCAAAGGTCAGAAAAAGACAAAGTCTACAATTCCATAACCCTGTTAAAGAGAATTTCTGCTTGTCAGTTAGCTGAGATTTTCATCTTGAAATCTTTTTTTATCTATAACTGTGTTGTTCCCAGATCCCATTTCTTGAATCTTTTTGTCCTAGCTTTACCTCTCTGCTCACCAGACCTGTCCATGTCAATACACTGACTAAATAAATAATAGATGCTCTTTTGTGAAATCCTGGTGCCAAGCCGTTTTTTTTTTTTCGGCTTGAGATGCTCACACGCTGGTGAAGTTTTGAAAATGCTCTTTGGCAGAAAAGCTGACAGAAATGTGACCTTAACACTTTTCCATGTCATATTGAGATCTTTGTATCATTAGTGAGGGCGAAATTCTCAAAGGACTAATCATTTGACCTTTTCTATCTGTCATCCATTGATGCAGCGAGGAAAATGCTACAAGGCTTAACATGGAAACAACTCTTATACATCTTGAGTTCCAATTGTGAGGCAATGAGCAAGGTATAGATTACTTAAGAGTTATATCAGCACACTTGGCACTCGTGGATGAACTTTGCTTAGGCCGTAGGCATGTGTCTTGAGCTTTGTCTGTAGCCTCCAGCGATGTTTGCAAAGACACATTATTGCCAGTTGGCTGTCATAAAATAATCCCTTCTCTGCTAGTTAGGCAGTGGTGTAAACTCTCAACAACCTCGCATTTTGTAGAGGGCTAAAGGGCCACTTGGAAAAAGATTTTTTTTTCAGTGAGTTCTTCATGTTGATTTTTTTTGTCTTTGTTGAAGTGAGAGCTGCTGTTTGACTGCATGACTTCAAGATCTTCTTTCACCACTGATGTTTGAACAAGAAAAGGAGGGGGGACTACAGTACTGAATCAAACATCGGAGCTAAAATGAACTTTAAAATTACATCAGACATATTTTTAGTTCAGACTATCATGATGTAAGCTGGTCTATGATAGAATTTATTATTACATTCTTATCTAATCATGTCCAACACTGATGTCTGTGCTCACGTGTTGTGTGCTTTACTGTGTGACTCTTTACCATGGTTCTAATGGACATGACTCCCTTGTGTTAGACACATTAGAGCAAGATGGCCCTGACTTATCTCTGCATCATGGAGCAGTGGAGTGGTGGAGTGCCAATTCAGTGCACGTGGGGATGGTACCCTTTATCCAGAAAAGATAGCCCAATTAAACTGACCAATTGGAATTGAGTGAGGCTGGTTGTCTACCTGTTGTGCAGGTTAGAAAATGCCACTTCTACTCATTGCTCATTCCAGACGATACGAGACCCATTATTCTTCCAGTCATTACTAAGCAAAATGTCAATAGCTTATTAGAGAGAGAGACATGGTAAGAGAGATGGATGGAGGAGGGAGGGAACAAGAGGGGAAGAGAGAGGAGGGGAAAAAAGGAAAGATGGGACCGTGAATAGAAACCAGAAGATGGACTTTTTCACTCGAATACAGGAAAACAAACTTTCATGCAGGGTCAAGAGTTTCAGCATACATGTGAAAACGATGGATGCTCAGTTCCATGTTTGTGCTGTCATTTGTTTTTAATGGGCTGATAATGTGCAAACACCCACATCTTTCTGAGCCTTTTTTTTTCTACCTTCATCTCTCTCTCTAACTAACTGAGGCATTCAGCTGAAAAGCTGTCAAAGTCTCATATCTTTCCTGAGTGTAGTTGCATGAACATTAAGAAACATCACGTACCGCAGAGTGAAATCACTGACTCCCACAGCTATGTCTCTCTTTCTTTTTTCTTTTCTTTTCTTTTCTTTCTCCCTCTTTCCTTCACTCTCGCACTTCTGCTCCTCTGTCTGTTTCTCTCTCAGCATTGTACAAATGTTTCTCTTGTCTAAGGAACCGTTCCATATGTTTGGAATCACTGGCTCCCTTGCCTGCACAGATCATTTAGCAGGCTCCCTCATACATTTCAATTAGGCCCACCTAGCGCAGCCACAGACATGGGAAAGCAATATTGATTTCTTGATATCCTGTGCGTGGGTCGGACCAAATTAACGCTTGTACTGGGGAATATGATAGATCCATAACAATTCGCTTGTGTTTGTTACCATATGTGTGATATGTCCGGCTTGTTAGTCTACAGACAAACGTCAGGTATTTAACTAATTAAAACCCATATGCATGACAGCTGTCCCGAGTACTCACAAAGTATGAGTAACTGACATGACTTAATAATAACATGATGTTAATGTAAGAGCATAGTTCTTTCAGAAGTCTCTTTTCAGAGACTGATTTACAAGGGTTCTACCTAAAATGAACTGAAATAAAACCCTATTTTGCTTGAGTGGCAAAAAGAATAGTGAAGGATGCCTGGCAAGACGCAGCAGGGAGCCTTTATGTTTCAAAGTGATGTGGGCTTTTACCAAACGTTGCCTGCATCCTAAAATGCACTTATTATTCAATTACTACCATCTTTTAAAGATTGGCTGGCTGAAGTGCGGTTGCTGAGGGATCAGCCGCTGCCGGGTAGCTGTCAGTCACTCTCTGCCACCTCATCCATTCTCTTGACACTTTGCGGGGGCCTAGAGAGAGCGATCAGTCAAAGTTCAGGAGACAGGGATGCCACTTCAAAAAGCTAATGAGAATCTTGAGACACTGTTTGCAGTTACATTGAATTTAAAATTCTGCATCATCTTTAACTCACAATGGTTGTAAGACTAGAGATATAAAGTGTATGATTTGTGCAGGACTGTTGGAGGTTGCTAGTTGATTTACAGTATACGTTTCTGTATTTTAGATGCTAATTGGATCGGCAGTAATATTTTTGTGCATTATTGTACTTGTACTTGAGTAAAAATCATGCTAGTTCTTATTTCTACTTCAGTAAATTTCAGAGGGGAATGTTCTTAAACTACGCTTATTTGATGGCAGTTACTAGTTACTTTGCAGTGAAAGACTTAACACTCATAAAATACATGATCAGTTTACAAAGTATAATGCATTGTTATAGAATAAACTACCCAAGAGTATATAAAGTTGTTAGAATTAGCTGCCCATTGATTAAATTGCTGCTTATATGTTAAATTCTCAGTAGTAATAACATAATAACACAATGCTCTGAAACTCTTGAAACACTCTGCAGAATGAGGACATTTACTTTTATATATTATATAAAAGTATATTATATATTATATTTTAAGCACAACAAGCAAAGTTCCCATCCTTAATAAAAATCCCTGTTGCCCAAACCTTGGTATTAGCTAACCCATTTAATTCTGCCCAGCCATTGTTATTATCAACATACATTCTAATTCATTTTAATGTCTTCAATATCTAAAGACATCCCACCCAGACTACCCTCTAGGTTTCATCACATAAAAGCCTCGCTGGGCTCCATATACTCACTTTGCATACAGATAGTATCAAGTAAAGTATCAGTGAACATATTATATTGAATCTAAGACTCAACATTTAAATATTCTTTCCCTACAGTCTGTTAACATTTTAGGGACACGACACTCTACTCAATAAATACAGTTAAGGAAGATATTTCATTCGTTGTCCCATTTCCGTTCTGTTACTTAGTAATTCAAATGATCGGTCCATAAAGGTTCAATAGGGATGATTTAGAGTAACTCACAGGCATGTAATTCTGATATGGAGGCCATCTGTGGCTAATGTTGACTAATTGTTTCTGTCAAGTCGATGCCATGGCTTTGCCCTCTTATAAAGATACATGTCCAGCCTTGTGGTTTATTGCTATTCATGGGTTGGGTCTAGGGGAGGGGGGGAGCACACATAGAGTCTGACATTTCTAGTAATTATCTTTATGAAGATGGGAGGCCTCTCAATTAGAGTGGTGCTTGATTAAAACTAATGGCTCTCCCTCCTGGGCCTCAGAGACAGCTGACAGGGACAGCATCAAGTCCCCCAGTGCGGGACACTAAGTGACCCAAAAAAAAAAAAAAAAAAAAAAAAACAGTAAGTGTGGTTTTCTTTGACACTATGAAGACACGGTTGTTATAGTTAATTCGTCAATTTGAAGACAATGCAGATACAAATCTCTAGTGTGTGTGCCATATCAGAAAGCTTTGGCCACATGATATATCAGCATGGCATAAAAACTAAAGCACTGTTGGTTTAATGGATTTTTTTTAAGTGTTTACGTAAAATGTAAGGACATTATCATCTCTGGCACAGCTATAATTCCGAGTTCATCAAAAAACTCTGTCTTTCACATATAGACACAAGACACACTCTCTTGGAGGTTGTGTCATGCCTCCCTGTGTAATGACAGTCTTAATGGAAAACAAAACTGGCTCTCTGGGGAGTGTGATGGTCAGGCTGGCCATTACAGAGTCACTCAATAGCAGTTGATTGACTCGCTCCCCTGTTCCGTTATAAGCCTGTTAAGCTGCTACTCAGCGTCAAAGCTGTACTCTAGGCACTCTCGGTATCGCTGGTCCTTGCCTTTATAGGCCCCTGGATAAAGTGCTTACCCTGATTTAGTAAAACTAAATAGCTGAAGACCTCATTGGTGATTGGTGGGGATATATATTCAATCAGAGAGGAGAAGGGACATCAGCCTCAAGCAGCAGTGAGAGAACTCGGGCAGATAGAGAGTTTATCATCATCGTAAAAAGTGAGAACCAACTTAACATAAAGTTGGTGCCATTTGCTGACACTAGTATTGCAGAGTACTCCAAACATTGGTTGGACAGTGTGCTCCCTAGCCTTTTTTGCTTGTCGCCCTTAAATTAAAGCAGTGTCTAGGAAGGGCCCTGTCACTTGGTAATGTTTATGATGTCTGTGAGCTGTTAGTTTTGTGAATGAGACAATTTAAATAACTGTTCAACTTTTAAATTACTGAACCTACCTGTATATAATAAATAGAACTGGCTCCACCAGCAGCAACAGTAAAATGCTACTTATGCATTAAAATTTTGGTATGTAATAATATCATATGTAATATAGGCAGCTATTTTACTGCAGGAGAGGGCTTTTACTTTTCATACTTTATGTGCAATTTGTCTGATAATACATATCTTGTATATACCTGAAATAATGAAGCAAAATGGCACATTGTAAATATGAAAACTGAAGTGCATTTCGTTTTTTCCTTCACACTTTGAAATGCCATGTATGAAGTACACAAAAGGACATCCTTTTGCTTCCAGACCAACCTCAGTTCTTCGAGGTATGTATTCAACAAGCTGTTGGAAACAGCATTTAGAATGATATTATGCTAATTGAAGTATCACAAGCTGCAAATCCCTGTTAAGTGGAGGTTTGGGGACTATGCAAGCTTGCATTAGCTGGATCCATTGCCATGTCCCTGGAACCATTTTGATGATGAGTGCTTTGTCACATTGCGTATTATCATGCTGAAGTACAGCGTGTGACCATGAAGGGATGCACCATATCAGCAGCAATACTTTTGTACACGGTGGCTTTGCAATTATCCTCAGTTTGTATGGAGGGGTCAGTCCAGGATCAGTCCGTGGATTGATCACAAATTTGAACCTGTTCTGGTGATCATGTATGCCAATATTCTGCCTTTGTTGGTTACCAGCTTTGTGATTCAATTGAGAAATGTCTGTTGTTGCACTGAACTGGAGTTTGCATACTCGTGGCCATGCTTAGATGTTTCTGGCCATTCTCCTTTGACATATCTCTGTGGCGAGAGATAAAACACAAAAGCTGCTGACTACATGTTTTTGTTTATCACACCATCTTCTGTAAAAGTCTAGACAACCTAGTGTGTAAATATCCCAGCTGTTTCTGCTATACTGGAATGACCTTGTCAGGGCACCAAAAAATATATCACAATAAAAGTCAGTTAGGTTACATATGCTGGTCATGACAATGTTAGTCTGAAAAATTACTGACTTGCATGGTTTATAGAGTAGAAGAAAGCAATGCAATTTACAAGGGGAGCTACCTGTTTGTGTTAATAAGCATATAGCCAATAAAATGGTTACGCATTGTATGAACAGCATAAACTGATCCCTTACTCCATACACATAACTAATACAAGAGCCCGTTCAAATGTGATTCACTGACAAGTAATAGCCCTACTGTGCACCCACTAGGATATAAACACACACATCGAGAGACAAACCGACACACACATTGTCACAATCATCCCTTTCTCCATTTCCCCAGTTCTTCCTACCTCAGGGAATCTGATCACCTCCTGATGTGAGGCTTAGAAACAGTAATGCAATAGACAGTCAACTTATATTTCCCCAGTGAGACAGCCACAGCCAAAACTTCATATTCTTCAGCGACCACACAGCTGAGGGGGTGGGGGGCTGCAGGACATCAATACTTCAGGTTTAACTAGCAGATGCCATAGTGGGATGTTCAATTCTTGGAGTGAGACAAGGCCAAAGATTGGGGGTGAAGGCTCTAAAGCAGAGGCAGTCAATACCATGAACCTTCCTCACTTGCCGACAGTCGGGCTTGCCCGACAGGCTGAACTGGCTAATGGCACCTAATCATATCAATGGGAGGAAACTTTAACCACTGAGCTTGCCCTAAAATGGTGCACCCCATCAGTCGGGCAAGGAGAGTGAAAGGGAAAAATAAAGAGTCAAAGAGACAGAGAGATAAGATGGGAAAGGGAAGCATTTGTGAATAGATGAAACCGGCAAACAGTGACTGTTTACACGCACACAGTCAAGCAAACAAGGATACACAGAGACACAGATGTGATGCAGCCTACGCAGTCCAGCAGTATTACACAGAAAACATGAGTGAGTGAATGAGTGATCATAATTCGATGTGTTGTCCATAGAAAATGCAATACCGTCTAGTGACCAATTGGAGCAGCAGTTGCATCTATTTACATAACGGTTTCACGCACAGGAAGCAGCATAGATAAAAGCCTATTTACTTGCTTACTTAACACACTTTTGTAGAATAAAAGTGTATGATTCATTGATTAGTCAATCAAAAGGAAATTAATCTGATTTAGTCATTTACAACACGGAAATGTCAACATTTGCATTGCTTTTTCTTCCTTTTCATCACTGAGAACTGAAGCTGACTGGACAAAAAAAAAAAACAATTATAAAAGCACAATTAATGGAACAACTAATAGTCATAATAAGTCCATAATAAGTCCAGTCTCAGTTCCTGAGAGTAAGCTGAGTAATTTCATTGGCTGAAGTGTCTGTAGCTGCAGTGTTATTTGCCCTCAATACTTACACACATAAGCACGCACAAATGGTAAATCCAGACACTTGTAAAGCATGCCCATATGCACAGAAAGAGGAAGGTAAATGACATAAAGACATTATTAAAGAAATAACAAACAAACGTCTCTTCCATGGACTGACGGCCATGACAAAAAGAGAAAAAAATCTGATTCATAGTGGGGGAAGACAGGAAAAACTCAATAAAGGAGCTCAGATTATCCAATGAGAAAACCCAGTGCGCGCATGCACGCCTGTGTGTGCACATGAAAGCGTGCATGCGTGAGGTTCAACAAAGCCTGGTAGTGAGAAGGAGAAGAGAGAAATGCCATCTGAGCCAGAAGCGTGGGAGGCAAGGTGTCACATAATACTTGAGGAAATGCATCGGCAACAAAGACGAGCCAGGTGTAATACACTCATGAATAAATATGCTGAGGGCTGGAATTGATCATTAGTGCTGTCTGGGGGGAGGTAAAAAAAAAAAAAAAACAACAAAAAAACACAAAGATGAATAGAAGGCTTGCAATTTGATGAGTGATATCGAAGCATGGAAAGATCCTTGAGAGACGCTTTCTATTGTCAGTAATGACACTTTGCTAGTTTTTGCCAGTGCCATTTAATTACTGCTTTTTCGTGTTCTATTTTAGTACTTTTTTCCCCCAAAATTGCTACATATCTGTCTTTGCTTTATAATATGAATTATAATTGGATTTTTCTGTATTGCTTTCTATTTCTCTTCTCTCCTACTTTCTACCATAGATTTGTCAAGTCAGAAATTATGATGATGCAATTTGCGAAGTGCAAAGCATGAACTCTTTCTTTAGAGTGCACCAAATGTACTTTGTTTCCTGCTGTACCAAAACCGAGCTGGACATAATGCTCCTGGGCTTTTGTCTCATAGAGTGTGATGTAAGGCCAGGGAACAAAAGGTTGTCTTCCCTGCCTCTGCTGAGGAGTGTTGCTGCACGGTTCTTAATTGGTGCTCTGATCAGAGAGGGATCTGGGCTGCGGGACCCACAGCTCCCAGCAGCACTGTCATCCTGGGAACGCTAGGGTGTTGCTTCTGTCTGTCTTGATTAATGACCTCTCCCTTTGACCCCTCCCATGAGTCCTGACAGGCAACTCACTGGAGCAGGTGCAAGCACAAATACAAAGTGCATGCACTCACAAAAGCATGCAGGAAACTTGTAGGTTTCTGAAGCAGCAGCTCTAATTGAATCAAAAGGCACGGCGACTTTATCGGCCATCGCTGACAGTCTGCACGCAAACACATGCTCAGTTTACATTCATCATCCCGCTATGGCTGCTCAAATGAAATATAGATGACCTGAAGTGCACCTGTTGTTAGGCATTTGTGGGAAAGTGAAACAAGCCCTGCATTACATATTCCCCATGCAGCCCTATTTTGTCATTGGTCAGCACCATTTCTGTGTGCTGTTATTTAATCTTAGGCTCCAGTAATAAATCTGATTCCTTCCCACCGATGCTCTTTACTTGTAGTTTGTTGCCAGTGAGCATGAAGAAAGCCACTTCCTTTTTCCTTTTTTGGGGGGCAAATAAAGTACCTAGCGACAAATCTGGCCACTTTATTGAGAAATCTTATCTACTTTCTATAGAAGAGAGTCTCCAGTATTGCCCAGTGCGAGTACGAGGTCTGGCTTTCCCTTTACAGATACACCTCTCTCTTGTCTCATTCAACTGACCACAACGCAGCTGACACAGACGTGAATGAGCTTCTAACTTTCTCTCTCAGTGAATTAAATACAGCTGAAATAACAGCGTGAGTGTGGGATGATTTTGTCAGATGACGTTGCAGTTATGAAATCGGGATTTTAGCAGGGCAGAGCAGCAGCTTGGAAATGAGTTCTAAGTGACTTGCTGGTTAGCATGTAGTCTTAATGGGCCATGCTTACTGTACAGAACGTACATATGATGTGTTGATGTCATGGATATGCTAATTAGTGTGTTATGTCTTCTAACAACATTTAGCAACTTTTTGAGCTTTAGATACTTTCCATTGAAAATTGTAGTTTACAGCGGTTCTGCAACAGTTTTCATGTATATCCTTGATTACACACAGGTCCAGACATATACTAGGTTTTGATGTGGTCTGGTTTAAATGAGAGATGATGCATGTTAGGAGTAACAGGGTTTGAAATGTTAAAACTTTGGCACAACTAAAAAGGACATGAGTATAAGAAGTAGGGGCACACAGTTGTTCAGACAGTGTGCCAGAGTATTCAGATAATGTAGAAGCCAGTTTGTTTGTCTTCAGAGACTAACACGCCACACACCTATTAAACACACCGTCCATCAGGGTAAAGGCAAAGAGCATTCATCTATAACAGTGTATGCCAGCTCCCCCACCTCCTCCCCTCTATCCCCTCATTGCTAATTATCCAGAAGATGGATTACATCATGGGATCTAATCGGGAGAAGCACCATTACACGAAACCACCCCAAACACACACACACATGCACACACAATACTCCTCAGTCCTGACGAAATCACTCAGCCGTTGTGCCCATTTAGTTCCACATTCTTATTAACAAAATAGGGAGGGGCCACTCATTATCATTATTCAAAAATAAGACTGATATTAATCAGGCCTTCAAATTGTCAGGATTGATGCTATGTGATGATAAAAATGATAATAACACTCATAATTGCATGACTTGTAAAAAAATGAGTTGGACTGACATACTCAGAACACGGTATAAGTACCAGTATATATAGCCCTCAGTACAGGGTGCTTATACATAGAACAAGTGCTTTAAACAGAATGTATGTATTAGAATTTCACACAAGTAGAACATAACCTTTGAGAAACTCTTAAAAACTTGAGTTATTGATGAGCATAGGTCTTTGCAGGATATCTGCATTGAGCAAATGGACTGTGTTTGATTCAGTACCAAGAAATACACTGAGGTGTATTACCTACACGTCTCACAGTAAAATCAAACAAGTGGATTAAAATGTCCCTGCCTTGTTGCTTCGGAGCAGTAAAATTGCCAGGCGCTATTGTTGGCACTGCTCCGGCCAACACCACTTCAATACTGCTCTTCACACTAATCTGGTTATTTTAAAATCACCAGAAAACCTCTGGAAAACAAACAGAAAGAAAAAACAACAATAAAACAAGAACAAAAAGAAAACCTAAGGCGTAAAGAGATCCAAGAGATTATTTTATTTTTATTTTTTATTTTTATTTTTTTTTACCATATCCTCAACTTATGTAGCCATGGCAACCGAGAGAGGGAGAGGGGGAGAAAAGAATCAACATACAAAGACCTCATTTGAAACCATGATGTTAGAAAAGTCACTACTGTTAGACACAAGACTGAGGTTTTCTTTTTTTTTTTATGCCCTAAGGCCAAAATGACATGCATGACGAGTTGGTATACAGACTTGCTTATCACTTCTGAGGCACAGCAGAATGTATAATGTATCGTGTTTGCTCTGTGCGCTTGTTAATTCAAGCTGTAACTTGCTCTCCAAAAAATCCTCTCAGAGGAAAGCAGTCAAAGCTAAGCTGTTCGCTAGGAGTCTGCTCCATTGAAGATACAGCATGTATGCGGATGTACTCGCTGCGATCAACTCACCGTCTCTTTGCACTTCACCCTACCTAGCATCCTTTCACTCATCAATTATCTCTGAGTTTCTCTCTGTCTTTGTATCCCAACTTTTATTACTTTCTCCTCTTTGCTCCCCTTCACTGCCTCTCCGTCCTCTCTATCCCTCTAATCCCCTCATCCCTCCGTTTCCTCCCGGATGAGGTGGTCTGGCCCTGGCCTGGCTATTCCATTCCCTTATAATCTCTGTCCCTCCCCCTCCCCTGTCGCCTGATTTGCACACTTCATGAACTGGAACGTCTCTATGGCTGGTATTCCCCTTAGCATTCGCCCAGCGCGCCGTCCCCGTGCTGTCGTGCCACCTTGAACACATCATCAGCCCCGACGACCGTGAAGACAGGAGGCATATGCATGTGAGCGCACACCAGCAGGCTCAAAATATTAATCACGTGCTTGCCTCGGTTGGTCACACACATTCTCTCACACTTTCTGCCTCACAAAAGCGCTATCACAGGCTTGCTGTCTAAGTTGCTGCAAGCTCTTTCCCACTCACACATGCGTGTACATCCTGTCAAGGGACTAGACGTAAGTTTGAAGTTTGATGATCACCATCAGGACAGCCAGAGATGTCTACCTATGTGGAAAGTAAGCTGCCACTGCCTGTGTAGAAAGAATATTTGGATGGATATCTATTCCCACACCTAAGCGTGCTGAGTGGAGGACCACAGCTAATCAATCACATGTCAAAGCTTTGCATCAAATTTTTCTTTCTTAAGGACAAACTAACTGAAAGTATATGATTGACTTAAAGTTTTATGTAGAACCACGTACTGTATGTATATCTACCCAGGATTTTCCTCAGTGTGTAGCCCAACCAGTGACCTCTGGTGCTAATTCACCGGTAAGCCGTTCACCAAGGACAGCAGTCCCCAGCGGACTTAGTGCAGGACGCCTGCTCGCGTTTTTGTCACAGTGGGAAGGTCTGAGTCATTGTTCACTTGGCCTAAGCCTGTTTTGGCCGGGGAGCATCAGGGTGAAAGAATGCCGCCCGCCTCATGATCCAAGAGCTGGCCTAATTTGTAATTACCTTCTGCAGTGTTCTGGAAGACTGCAGTTTGCACTTGTCCAGGATGCGGATTATCTAGTGTACTGAGATGGCAAAGTCGTGTACATGCATGCACACACAAGCACATCCACACACACACACACACATACACACACACACACACACACACACACACACACACATACTCCCTTAGTGAGACGCTGATAAGTTTCCACAGCCTAGCACCTGATTGACTGAGGCAGCCGTGTTCTTAATTCGATTTTCCTGTCATGGTATTGTTAAATTTTTAATCAAACCTCTGTGTGGTACCTGCATTCCCTACACTGGATTACATTTAATTGTACAAATTGAATTTGGAGCCAAGAAGGAGTGAAAAGTAAACTTGGATCTAGGCAAAGTTACCAACTCTGTTGTTCTGCTAAAGCCTTTGAAGTAGACACTTTGGTCTGTAATCCACCGGATGCTGTTTTTTTCTTTTTTTTTTCCATTAAAAGATGAATAAAGTTGTATAGAATGAACAGAATAATAATGCTCTGCAGACTGTCTATTCAGTCCATACGACTATTAAGCTGAATAGTGCTGCTAAACCAATTTTTGAGTCATAAGACACTCTACCCTATTATGTGTGTGCGCATGGGGGAACTGTTATGGCGGAATGAGGCTAGGGATTAAATATGGATAAAGTAGCAGCTCTGTTAAGTTGAATATGAGAGGGGAAGAAGAGGAGCTCTTCATTGATCTTATCTTGCAAATGTTTACCTTTGATTTTTTGGTGTCTGACAAAAAAATTACTGTACTTGAGGGAATTTAAATGTATGAAACCACATTCATGTATAATCACAGAATATAAAGCAAAAGTGAGTTATTTTCCTTTTACACTGTAGTGTTTTATATCAGAGAATGAAAACAAAAATAAACCTTCTTTAGCAGGTAGTGTGGAGAGTGTGCTAGCCTAGCATCAAGAAAGGTCAGCCAAGTTTAGATCACCTTAGTGTAGTTATGACTAAGTGTGCTGCAGTCATCTGAGCGAGATTAGGCTCCTTCCACCTAATTGTGAGCGGTTTTAGATCACCAACTCCCACTCATGTGGGTAGGAACAAGAAGGCAATGACTTTGCAGCCTCCAGTGGCCTTACACTCGGCACAAATATCACCAGAGAGAACAAAATAGCAGGGGAGGAAAAGAGCAATACTTCCTGGTGGGGTTGACTTCACACATAAGAAGGTGCATGCTGCTTTTCTGGTCATGACCCACATAGTGGCAGTGCCAGGTCTGACCCACCAACAATGGATGTGTACACTGAATGCAACTGTGTCAGGGAGAGAGTGGGATGGAAGGGGCGCACTACCAGAGCATGCAGGGAGGGACTCTGCCAACTGGCTTCTCGCTCTCACTGAGAGGGCTTTGTGACTCAAACTAGTAGCCCAATCAGCTGTGCCACAGAGGGAGAGCTGGAGAAAGAGAGAAAGGCCCGGATAGAGGAAGGGCGTGATTAAGGGAGAGGAAAAGAAAAGAGTGTCAAAAGCATGGTAACATGCTGAAGTGCTGTTTTCAGAAGCAACTGACTTCAGCTTATGAATTTGGACTTGTTTTCGAGTATCAGTAAACAGGAGCAACATTTGAAGCGCTGAAGTAATTCTGTTTCCCATCTGGTGTCAACAAGATTTTTTAATGAATAAACCTGCCTGAGCATGGTGTTGAAAGCTTTGATAAAGGGTGCTTCATGACTGCAGTCTGTCGCCACCGATATTCACAGTACTATTGCATTGCAGCCAGTATGACTGACAGTCTATTAGCTATGTTTGGCGCACAGAAACTTGAATCCTCTTCAGGTCAGTAGCACACAGAATGGGGAATAATGGGGAATACATTAACTGCAGCACCAAGTCATCCAGGATGAGCTGGTAGCTCTTTGATTCACAGCTTCATTAAACTCTTCTGTGTGGAACAACTTCAAACTGAGCCGTGGCCACCACTCGAGACGTGTTGTGGGACTGATATTCAGAGTGCAAGATGTGCAGAGTGGCACTCTCATGCTGCACCCAGTGGCATTGAGGCCAAGATTACTTTGCTTTTGCAGAAAGGAAGCAAAATTGGCATGGTTTTACAATGCATGGAGCTGATAAACATTTAAATTCATCACACATTGTCTTTATTCACATGTTAATTAGACTGGGCTGGTCACTCAATCATTCCCACGAACAAGCCTTAATGAATACAAATGTTTGGATCCCTCAACAACTGCTAATAATACCACTCAAGGGCATAATTCAATTGGATGGCATAATTGGCACTCAGAGAACAGAGACACTGGGGAGCAGGCTCCCTACAGTCCATACTGGAATGATAGTGTGACAGAGCTGGCAGCTTGTTGGCCTTTAGCTGAAGGCGTTTGCCAAGATCCTGTCTGAACTACGCAGAACCTGATGGCACTACTGTCACTACACGCCATATTTTAAAAAGATTAAATTGGTGCAAAAGGTACCGTTTTCTGGGATAAGAACACACTTGTAAAAAGTAGGGAATGTAAAGTATGGAAAAACAAGGTAACCACTGTAAGTAAAAGAGAAAACAAAATCATCCCCCACCCACCCCCAACATCTAGACCTTCTGCTTGGCATTCACAATGGCTCATTTTGCCAGAGCTAGACATGCAATTACACAATGTAATCTTTTTCAGACTGCACAGCCATGGCATTAGGATTAATTCGCAGCAGACAATGCAGGAGAGTGCTCCGTTTCAACAACAATGAAATGATGTCAGCTTCAGCAGTATCCGATCTGTTGGCATCCTCCTCTAACCTCACAATTATGTTAAGGTTGATCGTGCCTCTCAAGAGCACAGAGGTGACTTTGGACACGGAGAGGTTACAATGAGAGGTAATTGCCAAAATCCACAGCGGAATAGCATGATCTCTCTCTGACACCGATGGGAGGGAAAAGACAAAGAGCCTTATGAATATTTAAATTGCAATTTTCTTCATTTTCTTCAATTGACCCCTTTTTTTTGGTCTTTTTTTTTTTTTTTTATTGCTCGGACCGGAAACGGTGGGTGTACGAGGGTGTCAAAACTAGAGCACGTGGCTCAAGGCAGAAGCCAGATCAAACAGCAAAAGAAGCAGGAATTTTCAGTAAACAAGATTAAGCTTTGATACATCAGGTGAACTCTGACAAATGAAATAAAGTTCTCTTTTTTCGTTTTAGCTCATTGAGTCAGACCAGACTGTTACAATTATTGGTTTTTAATGCTATATACACACTGATTAACAATGGAAAATAACATAACATGTTTTGAGGGATGAAGTGAAGTACAGCAGTGGCTAATTAAGTTTGAGCCCATAAACAACAAGAGTTTGGGAAATTTATTTCTGGTTTTTCTGAACTAAAGACTGCATTGCCTTTGGTAACAAGAATAACAGGATTTCTAAAAACACAGCTGTGTAAGTTAGAGTCTGCAAAGAACTTCAAAAATATGAGCAGCTAAAAAGTAACTTCAAAAAGCTTTATGATTGTTTTGCCTTAAGAGTTCTCTTATATTGGGTAGCATAGAGGCTAAGTTAACACTATACTTCAGATGACTCATGAATGAACTATCGATTCTGTCTATGCTAAGCCTGTGTTCACAGCAGTGTGATATATAAATATATACTGTAAATCTATGTGAAACTTCCTGATTAACAATATCATGTTTAAAGTAATTAAAAAAGAGATAATCCAAGATTCAGGGCACCCCTAATTTGTGCAATTACTAATCATATCATCTCTATTAGGTGCTAATTATGGCACTACACTGAAGAGTGTAGGAGCATAGCTGATAAGACAAGGAGATTAACTCAAACGTACCGAATGCTGCAAACGTACACAAGGTAAACTGTCCGTGGAGACCAATAGAAAATGATGCATGCAAATATAGTTTGAAGTAAAACTGTATAAAAACAGTAAGGTCTAAAAGAGTCCAGCAAAGTCTTAAAACCTAACAAACAAAAAAAAAATCTTTCTTGTGCTTTTTCTCTAGACAGATAAACCCTTTAAATAATTTTAATTCTTTGATCCTTAATATGGGAAGTAGTAGTGGTAGTTGTTTTGCCAAAGAAATCAAATGTACTGTGACCAATAAGTGATCAAACACATCAAGCCAACTTCTGTCTACAGTCACAGCTCACACAGATTTGGCAAACTCCCCTGTTGATTCTGACGGTCAACCTGCTAGTCAGCTCCTTCACCTTGGTACACGGCATCTGTGGTTTGACCTAACGTGAGTCACAAACAGGCCCAGCATGGCCTGATGTGGTGAGAAACACAAGCTCTTTGTCTCAGTGTCACAGCTGCTTTGCTCAGTTACTAACCCCAGGCGATACTGCATGCTGCCACCAAGTAATGACCAAGTCAGGCCATTCTAATATGCTTTACCTCTGGCTCCGCACACACCCCGGCTTATTGAGACTGGAGAAACAGGCTCATTTGCAGATGTGTTTGAATCTTTGCATACAGCAGAGAGGGCTCTGCCCCGGGCAGCATTTACTGATCGGCAGCCTAAGCAGAATAGATAAGGAGGGGTTTCATTCACAAAATCCAAACTTTCTCTGGGGAGAGTCTTGTACCATTGTGTTCTAAGCGTATTGGCATGGCCCCGCAACCCCTGTTCATTTCTTTTTTGCATTTTGTTAGGGGGGGGGGGGGGGGGGGGGGGGGGGGGGGGGGGGGGGGGGGGGGGGGGGGGGGGGGGGGGGGGGGGGGGGG
>JBBMJY010000016.1:7022152-7038463 GCA_037833715.1 Toxotes lorentzi | reverse complement strand
CAAGCTCTTCCTGTTTGGGAGGGTTGGGGACCGTTGTGGTCGCGGCTTGGTGGGATGTCCCCGAGCCCCCTTTCCGTTTTCTTTTTCCCTTTTGCCACCCCCCCCCCCCCCCCCCCCCCCGTATTTCTGTGCCTAAGCCATGAATATAAACCAAGAGTAACAGGCTTCATATGAGTATCTCATAAATGAAACATAGGTTGGAGAAATAAACTCTATTTGGTTTGTATAACCCCCCCCCTCCCCCCCTTTGCTGGGATAACATGGTATTGTTATTCACCTTAAGACAATTATTTGCCTTCCACAGCTGTTTTGTGGGAGCATATTGCCAATAATCCTCACAGGCGTAGAGGCCTCCCTATGCCGTTAACCCC
Organism: Toxotes lorentzi; assembly: GCA_037833715.1. NCBI lineage: Eukaryota > Metazoa > Chordata > Actinopteri > Toxotidae > Toxotes > Toxotes lorentzi. Next base: position 7,038,092 of record JBBMJY010000016.1, on the reverse strand, counting down.
GCGCAGCCTCGCATAATAAAGGACTGGAAATGCCACGGGAAAACTGAGAATGTATTCTCCTCTCCACCCACCTGCCACATTACCCTGTGAGATCTGACACCAAAACACCTTCCCCAAGTATCTGATGCCAGTGTCAACCAGCAGTATAAATAATTGCTTCCTTTTTCATCTTACAGTTATGATATTTGATCATACTGGAAATGGGTTGTCTTTTTCTTTCCAGGAAGTAGATGGATGAAGGTTGAATCCAAGCTACAGGGTCATTATCATATTGATACTCAGGCATATTCATATTTCCTTTGAAGGTGCTCCACTCCAGCGTGTTTAGTTTCATCCTTTGTTTTTTCCCACGATTGTTGTTTGCATTAGTGCCCCTTTTCCATCTCAGCCATCGCAGAGTGAGATTTTGCATTTTAAGCGCGCTGTTTTGATCATGCCAGTGAACGCATCATTGAGGCATCTCGGCATCTCTGATGTATTGCATACTGATGGAAGGCATGCATTTTTACCCCCGCAGGTTTTAACAATCTCGCAGACTTCCAACTGCTTTTTCAACATGCCAATGAATCATCTGCCAGAATGTGCACCCGGGGAATAGATCTGTGCGTTGATGAACACAACTTGCAAGAGCAATTATAATTAAAAGTGCTGCAGCTGAGGCTAAAGATGGACATCACAAGGCTTTTACAATAAGTCCACCTTTAATTAGAAGGGGATGGGGAGGAATCAACTCTGAGGTGTGGCATTTCTTCAAATACACTTCCACACGCAGCTGCTTCTATGAACACCAGGTTATTACTGAGGCAAATCAGTTGCATCAACATAATTCATTATGCAATTTCAAATGACAAGAGTGAGATCATGGCGAGGTGCAGCGGCACCGTAAATGGGGCCGGTGGTTTATAATGCAGGAATCCTTATTGATCCAGATTGGTGTAGAGGAAAGGAATCGATAAAGCTGATCCCTCTCAGTTGATCTTAAGAGAGCTGAGGTGCCAGGTGAAAAATGATCTATTAGAGGGATGTGAAGCAGCCTCAGTGGAGTGCATTAAGTCATTGTTCAAGGCTTTGCTTCTGCCCAGCACTGCTGTATGTGTTTGACCATTTCACTTCTGCATGGGAGGAGTTAACACGCTGCAACATCTGCCCTAGTGTGCAATCACCTCGTAAGGACATTTCGTGGACATTAATCTGAGATTACAGTCAAAAACTGCAGTAGGACGAGCAAGGATTACTGTCTCCTCTTGTCACTTTTATTTGGCAGGAACATGGTATGATCACACCTTGGGTATTATCATCATTCTCGCCCACTGTACTGCGTCTCTGCATGTGGCGCTGATATACTGTAGGTGGTTTTTTAAAAAGGCGACTGCTATCATGTCGACCGCAGATGATACATTACATGTCATTAAGTAAAAGGCGGGAACATAATTGTTTGGATTTCTTCAGATTTGCAGGCTGTAATTAAGCGGCATCATTATCACATTTATTTTTTGATTATCTATTGTTTTATATGGTGTAAAATACCTGTAATTACAATCTAGATTACCGTAACACTTTCTAGTATTTTAGAGACAAATTTCTTGATTGTTATGTTTACCTTAGAGTTTTGCAGCACCTTATTTTGTCTATAGGGGCAACATGAAATTTTACATGGCCTGAATTGTCAAGGGAAACAAACTAGCTAATGATGCCTCATTATGTTGCTGATTTTCCACACAAGAACAGACTGTATCATCTAACAGCACAAAATCTCACAAAAACAAAACAAAAGATGAATGAAAACAACCATGCAGGTCCCTAAAAGCACACTTAAGAGCCAGTTTCTGGCTCTCTGTACTCTGCAGATTGGCAGATTAGAGAGAAGAATGGAAAAACACACATGTGGAAGTGTGAAAATTCTTCAAAAATTATGAAGCCAAGACTGCAGGATTAACAAAGACACCAACTAAGCCAAAGTAAACATCACCACATTTGTTCCAACCAATTAGATCCACTGTATCTCACAACATTGTTTCCCCATAAAATCTTACAGAACACTGAATCTTGTCTGTTAGACAAAAATGAAATCTCTCTTAATGAAATGTATTTGTCTTTTCACCTTTGTGTTATAGGCTGTTGTTGTGCCTGCCGTCCAGAGTATGTGAGACAATGCGTCACAATATGACATAATTTGGGGCTGATTCATATAAGCGCATCGGCCTTGGCCAGACGATGGGGTTTGAGTCATCATTTTGGATAAAGATTCACCCTGCCTTGACCTGTGGAGATGAAGGTACAGTAACACAGCACACCATCTGCTGGACTGCATTTTTTCCCCCTGCTTCTAAAAGCTCCATTTCCAAAATGAAATGCTACTGTGTACTATTTTTACAAACCCCACCTCTATTTGCCCCTCCTCAAACTAGGCACCTGGTTTTATTGAACTTAGTTAATTGTTGTGCATCATTTGTAGATCAAGCAAAGCATTAAAAAAGGGTGAGAGAATATTGATTCAACCTATTATTGAACATGTGCAGGGTGGGAAAGCAGCTACATCACAGTCCAACCCTCACTTTGTCTCAGTGCAGCAGTTTCCAGCAAATGCTTTTTAAGAACAGGAAATGGCTTGAAAGAAAAGTGATGTGTGCTCTTACCCCTGTAATCTTCATGCAAAGGGAGGGCAGTAGTTACTTAATGAACAACTGATTGCAGGTAATAGCAAGTCTTTAGTGATCAAGTATCGTAAAAGTCAACGCAATTCCCAGCATATAGAAGCGTGTCAGAGTGTTACACTGCAAAATGGCTTGGTTTCTGGTTGTTCTGCTTGTTCTAATCATTTGAGCACGTGCTGCATGATTGCACAATAATGCTGTGTGCTGTATGCCACTTGAAAAGCTGAATGATTTCAGTTAGTCATTTAATGTAGGATGTGAAAAAAAAAGGATTTTGGATTTAGGCATAAATCCAAGTTTTAGATCAAAAATTGTCATCGAGTTACTGCCATTTGGTAATTTTAAACTTCTTGTGAAGTGCAGTGAAATAATAACGGGCTGCATTCAAGAGGTTTGTTATAGCATTAAGCATTTAGGAGTCATGTGTCCCGTTCTTTCTCTGCAGCGTTGTCATTACCTTTATTTATGTGTAAAACTCAAAGATTTTTGTCAAAAATCTGTGAAAGATAGAGTACCTAGTCCCAGCAGCTTCAGTCTCAATTATGAATCGGAAATAAAAGTATAAAAAACAGTACTGTGTTATGCGACGGAGTGTATCCCAACTGACTAATAGCTGTAATCTTGAATGTGCATAGAAGCTGCATGTAAAATTTCTTGTGGAAGAAATAGTGAAAAATAGGTTGAAAATGCAAAAAAAGAAAAAAAACAGCTCGATTGACGTTTTTGTGCATTTTCATTCATGTAATCAGTCAGTAGCCACATTTGTGTCTGATTAAACCAAAGGTAATCTCCAGGGAAATACTACCACAGTACACACCCCCTTGACATTAAGCCTCTGAGCTGGCAGAAGGGCACCCTTTCTTGAAATATATGCTCCATGCTTAGGAGCCGCCCAGCTGTCAGGGAGAAGGGCCCGCACTGTACAACTGCATATAAACATAACACAAGCCATGTGTGATAAGAATGGGAAGGAGGCTTCAACACTATTTTCGACAGAAGACAAATGACTGCTAGTGGACTTATCATTGTCAATTCGTGTAGCTAGAAGAAGCTTTGCTTTTGTTTTTTCCTCCTTCTGTGAGGCTGTTATTTATAGTCCATGCACTCGCAGTCTCGTTTTAGTTCTTTCCAAAAAGCGTGAGGGATTCAGTGTGAAATATTTTAATGTGAACGTCATTAAATGTTAATGAGCAAATGTTCCCAGGTGGCCATGTATAAATATAACAATAATAGGTGCAAATACAATACACCCCTCTTTTTAATTCCCTCTTTGCTGTTGTTAATGCCTATAGTAGTACTGTATATTTTGAAATCAGTAACTGGAGAAATTGATGCAGGAAGGAAATGCATATTTTTAGCTTATTTAATGTGATTTGAACAAATATGTCAAATGAAGGACAATCACACAAACAGAACAAGCTTACTCTTTGGTTTCCTGTGTGTCCTGTCAGCAGTACTCAGCAGCTCTGGCTCATGATGTTTTTATACTAGCCTCTGTGTTTTATCTGCTTGGCCTGTCAACACCATGTGGTTTATGCGGTGACGTAGGTACATGGTGCACTACCCCTGAGGCTGCTATCCTCATTGCCACTTGAGCTTTCCTTGTTGTCGACTCAGCATGTCGGACAAGCTCCCTGGGTTGCTACACTGCCATGGCTGAAACACTAGGTGGTTAGTATATATGAGTGTGTGTGTGCATGTTACGAGGTCAGCAGTTGCCAGAGGCCGGTGGCTTGAGAGACAGCAAGGTTCCCAGTGGCCACCTGCTGTGTGGCCCCCTGCGCTGTGTATTGTCACACATTATCATCGCTTAGAGAGGGTGAGGGAAAATAAAACGGGGAAACAAAACAGCAGCAGAGGCAGGAGTAACTGGTATGTGCAAAGGGTCATGTTTTGCATGAATTGTGTAACAGTTTTAATTGATGTTTACAGGGTTATGTTTGGGGTAACACCAGCATATGGCAGTGGGGTGCCTTTCACAAGCACAGAGATGCTTGACATCGTAATTTGCTATAAAACTAGTGCACTGCGATTACAGCAGCTGAATTTGTAATTTACATTGTTTTAACATCTAGAGCTGGCTCAATGCTGTCAATATTCTACAATATATACACTATATATACGAACAGCCTTCATCCTGAAAAGCACCTCCCATATCTTAATGAACTACAGTAATGAACTGTGTAAAATTATGCTTGCGATTAGAGTTTTGTTGAACAAGCCATTTGAGTATGAGACATAATAGCCCCCAATTTTATGGCGAGATTTACAGGCAGTAATCATCTCAGAGTCCCCTCGCCAAATCTCATTCTGTGTGACTGGTGTTCAAGAGCGATTATTTTTTGTTAATACTCCTGTAATTAAATGCATGCTTAGACTCTGAGTGATTACAGTTCCTGACGAGTAATTGCTCTGTGGCTCAGATCATTGCGAGAATGGTAATCAAATCTGCAGAGTTTTGTCCACGTGTCCTGAGAACAACTGAATGGCAATGAGTCACTGCTCTGGCAAAGAGAGGAACAGTCTGACGATTATCCTTTTCAACGCTGACTGTATTGATTAGAGATGACTATTAGTATCTTTCTAAATTTGTGCCTTCCTGTGCGTTTCACTTTAAATACCATTATGTGGCATCTATCTCAGACCAATTATTAACATTTAGAAGAGTGAAACTGAATACTAAAATTGTACTCCTACTGTCTACGCCTCTGTGCAGTCATGGCTTCACACGAGAAGCAGCCTGGCTGCTTCATAGCGTCACGCAACACCTTATGGACACACTGCCCACATATCTGAATGCATGTATACGAACTGATTAAACTTCACACGCAAGTTGTTTCTTCACTTTGCGTGTGCGCTATCATAATGTTGAAGGATGGCATTCACCCAAGCTGCTATTTATTCCGCTTGTCACTGGAGAAACAATACAAAAGTAAGCACATCAATACCTCTTTAGGAAAATTTAGATGCAAAACATCTTGAATAGCTGCCACAAAACAGCAACAAAACCCCTAAGAGAAGATCTAAATATGAACACAAAGTGAATGTGGCTGATTAAACAGTGGTCCCTTTGGTAAATCCCCACTGTTTTTTGGCTGTGACATTTTTCAGTAACCTGGAAATAATTGCAACTCTCAGCTGTCAGTTTGGCTCTGTCACTGCGCTGTTAAAAGCAATGGTTTGAGCTCAGTAGAAAACACCAGGGCCTAGTATCTAGGCGTCACCTTGATGGTCCTTGATGTCCCATGGCTTTATCAGCTCCACAAGGACTCAGTTGGACATCATGTAAGACAGTAAAGGGGACGCTAAATATGGAATTGTGAAGTAAAAAAAACAAAACAAACAAAAACAAAAGGGCTTTAAAAGAAGAAAAATTAGGAAAATGGATACTTTAATCTTAGCACTGTCAGTTGCAGAACTCAAATTGTAGAGTGTGATCAGATCGAGGATGGAATAACATAATAATGATGTGCTTGTTAGAGAAGCAAACACAAAAACATTGTGTTGCCACAGCAAATTGCTCAGTTCATTTGCAAGAGCATAAAGCAGCAATTAGCATGTGATTCACTGAGAAATTTATGAAATCCTATCATGCAAACATATCCCTCATTGATTACTTCTAGGGTAAAATAGGGACAAGTTAGCAGCAAAATCATGAGAGCATTTACAGATTTTGGTACAAATTAAAGGGTAGAATGTGCCTGAAATGGGAATTGTGATTAAGGGAGCAAAGAAGGGACACATGAAGACTTTCTTTGGACTGTGGGTTTGGATGGGCATTGCGGAATGTGCAATAGCCAGGTCTAGTGACGTTCTGGATTCTCTGCTGAGACAGTCAGGCTAGCTGTTTCCCTTACTTCCTGTCTTTTTCTAAGATAAGCTAACTGCTATATGTCTTAAGGGTTAATAGAAGGCAACTGGACTTCTTGTTGAAGCTTGAAGACGTTTCACTTCTCATCCTAGAAGCTTCTTCAGTTCTGGAGACTGGTTAGAGAGTCCAAACTTTTAAACCCATCCCTATCTCACCTAGTAGGTGGTACCTGTGTGAGCAATAGAAACCACTCAGTGGAACATTCACACCTGGGTGGCTCCTGCTGGTCTGCCTCAAGTGGGGTCGTTAGCACCTGAGGGTACTTAGGTGATTGTAGAAACTAAGCATCATGTGAGTCGTTAGGGTCACATGAGCCCAGCTGTGAATGTGTTAGTCGTTTGGAGAGGGATCTCAAAACTGCGTTGTAAGTAGGTGACAGCTGGTGTCTTAGACCACCTCCTCTATTCAGTGATGGGTGTTCTATTTTAATCAGCCTTTCACCTGCATCTCCAGTAGAAAGGACACTCTTTTGAATACAATGATGTCCAGATTTTGGACCGGATTTTGGCCTTCTATTAACCCTTAAGACATGATGACCTGGATGAATGAGAACCTACACAGACACTAACTGCTATAGTTTTTTAGCATATAGATTTCAGAGGCAGAAGCAGAGTTTGAAACCTTTTGAACTGCTGTATTAAGCTTGAGCCTGATACTGTATTTATCTTTTACTATATTGCTTGTCAGTTAAGTGAGTGAGTGTGACTTTCAATTGCTTAAAAAGTATCTTCCTTCTCTATATTGTCACAAGGTATGTGTTTGGTCTTTGAAGGCCTGGCTTTGGTGAAGAGGGCCTTATGTTCTCTCCCATCTTCAGGCATCCCCAGGGTCCAAGCCCCATCTCTTTGACCCGTTTCTCTCTATATATTTTTTTTTCCATCAAGGCTCACTCAGCTGTATCTGTCTTATTTCAGCTCGCAGACCCTCTGGGATGCTCTCATTCCCATTGCTCAGGCTATCTTTGATATTGTTGATACCTCCCGTGCACACAGGTTCAGATATAAATTTCACCGGTTAGGAAATTTCCTAACTATATCTAAACATAAAGTAAGAAAGCAGGGATCAGTTATTAAACATGGGATGCCTGGTTGCATGTAATGAAGAGCTAGCATAAAAAAACACATTTCCCACACAATAAATAAATGTGATTTAATGTTTAGATAAATTGTTGAGCTCCAGTTTTATGCATAAACATCCCATAGTGTAAAGTATTACAGTCTAAATGTCAAAACAATCCATTTATTTAGAGAAAGTCAGATGGAAATTGTCAGCTAAAGGCCTGAATATACAACACAGAATTATTCATATATTAACCAGGGATTTCCATGCAAGCATATTACTTATGTGCTTGGCAGAGGACATGTACTGTGGGTCCAAAACGTGCAGTGAATTCTAAATAGGTTAAAATGTCTTTCACTTTAATGTGACTTTACATAAGTCTTATTTTTGTGCATAATGGTTACCAGGTAAAACACCAAGCTAAATCCCACTGACAAGGCAAAACCAAAAAATGACCTCCGATGAGAATGTTAAGAGTAACAGGATTTCACGCGATGTAATGTCTGGGGTGTGAGCAGCAGTAGCAGTGCATCATGATTAAACGCTTGCGTGGGTAGGAGCGAATGATCTCTGCATTTGTCACCAGAACAGAGCTTTGCGTCCATCAGAGCTGCCAGCGGAGGTGCGTCTGCCACTGAGTGGGAACAGAACAGGCCAGATTGTGTGGGGAGGGAGACCTTGGCATGTGACCAGGTGCATCTGAAGCCTCCTCTGATCCTCCAATGTGCTGTTGAGCTGCTCTATTCCTCCGACACAGCGCCAAACACCTGCTTGGCCCGATTGTCAGACTGAAAGCTCTGTTATTGACGTGGGCCGTCCAAATGGTGAGGCACTCTGCTTTTATCAGCAAGTAGTATTGAGCAGGGGACATAGCGATTGATGTCAGTGTGAGAAGGTTTTGAGAAGATGGAGACTTCTTGTGGTCAGTTTGATGGTTTGATGAAAAGATGCTGCTTGACGAATGTTGAAAAAAACTGTTAGAAATACATACAGCATGCGCAAGTGCAAGCAGACCTGCGTATTAACGTAAACCAATACCAAAAATAGAGTATGTGCATAATTGGACGTGCAATCTATTAAAGGAAGGAAGATGCCTATCTCTTTTGTTTCTGCTTGTGTTGACTGTAAATTCAAATGCACTATATGAAATATTGGCATCTGCTGTGGTGAAATATTTATTTGACTGCTATCTGCGGTAATTAATTGGGCTTTAAATGCAAGGGGTGTGGGGCATCATCAAAAGTCTGCACGGTCAACAATATGAGTTGCCTGTGATGGAACAGAGGTATGTTTGACTAATGAGAAATTGTGAAAGGAGCCATCCGTCAGATGGAGAACTAATGCCCGATTCCCTCTCATCACTCGTAGAAATGGCAAAAGATGACTGAGGCATAGCGATAGGACTCTCTGACTGAAAGCATATTTCTGACGCGAACAACAATAATGTGCTTGGGGGTGCCCATAGGTATTTTCGCCACCATGTTGCCAGGTAGAACATGGCATATGCATGACTAATACAGTCTTTATGCTGAGCCTATTGGTAAGTCATTAAATGACAGGACTCCGGTGAGAGCCAAGATGTGAAGTAGTTTGGGCAGAAGACAGCTTTCAGAGTGGCCGATCACAGCATTTGGCAGGAAAGTAATTGATGGAATAAAAACAAAAGTGACGGGAGTTGTTTCGGCTCAACGGCGACGGTGAAGGCGTGTTAGACAAAGATGTCTGGAGTGGAAGGGGGTTGGGGAGTAGGAGGGGTGGTGACAGATAAATGAGGCCATCGCGAGCTGAGGGAGGAGGAGGGGAGGAGAGAGTTGCTAGCGAGCTCCCTTGCGATCTGTACCTGCCAAGTCCCTACCCTGAACAGCTGCTAGCAACTCTGAGGATGTGTAGCAGCTCACTCCCTCACCACATCCATCTTTTACAGCTTCTAATCCACCTGCACTAAGATCTGTTCGAGTTGTTTGATGCCGCATTTTACTTTTGCAGAACTGCATTGTTTTAGCTTTATGACTCTCATGCAGTATTCATAGATGAAGCACCAAACCCTCCAAATTCAGTCCTGTATTGAAGAGTATTGCTATGCTATGATACACTAGCATGAACGTATTCAGTCCTTTTTCATTTTTTGACTGGATAACGTACATCACTCAAGAAACTGCAAGAAACATTAGCTGTTCTCACACATTTCACACTCGCATCTTGCCGTGATGGTGTTTTGACAAACATGCACCTGCCTTGCCACAGCAGAAATAGTTTGACTGTTATTATCATGTCTGATTTCAGCCTCAGCAGTCATGGTAATGTGCAACGCTCCTCACTCGTCGTGCTTCTGAAGCGCCCTACTCCCCCGCTGCCCCCACTCACAAGCTGGTGGTCACTTACAAGCTGCTGCCTGCCATTCATATCTGCTCTCTATGAGTTGCACCTGCAGTGGTATGTTATGTAACAGGCCAGTCGGAGAGCCGCTCGACATGACCTGCATTTTCAATGATTCCCTGCCGCTGAAGACATTCTGTCATCCGGGGCACTCGGGTATTCTCTTAATCATAAACTCAAAAGGGTTTCAATTAGGCATTTGTGGTTGGCCTCCCAGTGGTTGGCGTGTTTAAATGAGATGCCTCTGTGGGGAAGACGATGGAGGAGTTCGTTTAAAAAGTGGCCGGAGAATAGCGAGTGAGTAATGATGAAATATATCTTCATATTTACAGTAAATTTGGAGTCGTAACCGTGTTTCTGGCACATTGTGGAGCTATATTTCCTTTTTACATTCATTGGAAGTTTGAACCATGCCAGATTTTTTGCATTTGTTTTGTTGAGCTGCATATATTTTTAAAAACCCTGGTGTGAATATTGTGATTGATTGCTGAACAAATTTAGACAGTTGTGTGGTAACTGTTCCTAATGTTTGTCACAGATGAGATCTTGGGTTTGAAGTGCTTAAGTTCAGCCCTCCTGCTGTAATTTGGACAGAAGCCAACTCTATAGTAAGTGATAATGAAAATTCCACGTCAAGATGCAACACTAGCCAATTAAATCAACTACAAAGGAAGCAGAGCGCTGTCATGAGTGCGACCTAGATGTGAGCGCAAGAAAAACTGGAATGAGAAGATGAAAAAAGCAAAGGGGAGGAAAAATCAGCTATGCCTTTTATTGTGGTGCTCTTTAGGTAAGAACTGCTGCATTTAGCCCCAAGTTCACACCATCTCTAGCACACAGCTCCTTTGTAGATCCACTGTAGGGCACTTCAAGCGAGGCTGTATTAAGTGGGATCAGGTCATCACTCTGGCAGTGATTGCAGCACAGCTCTGACCTGAATAGAACGCGCAGACAAGCCCTTTGTCCCCCCCCCCTTTGTTGTGTGGAAGTAAGAAACATTGTTTTTCACCATGATGTCAATAACCCGAAGATGAAGAAAAGGATGAGGTTTGATGAAATGTTGTATCCCCCAGTAGAAGATGCACGTCATGTTTGAGATGCAGACGAAACATGTTTGAGATTCTGAAGGAGATTCCTTTTGAGGGAAGGGTCACAAGCTATGACTAAACCTTTATGACCTAAAGACTAACTAAAGAGATGCATTCATTCAGAAAAGAAATTGTTCTCAATAATGTGGTTGTCCATGAACAAGCCGACCCTTTTTGGCATTTGCTCGTAGCTCGTATTATAAAGAGTGCTATTCAGACCTGCTCTATATGAAAAATGCCCAGAGAGAACTTGTTATAATTTGGTGCTATATAAATAAAAGTTGACTTGGCCTGAGTCGATAGCTTTCAGCATTAGAACAAATGAGTAAAATTCTGAAACCGGCTCTTGAAGTTCATTAGCTAACACAAAGTGGAATTAGGCCTCAAGAGCCTCAACGGAGGACTTCTCAAAACAAATGAGAGATGACTGGATGGATGGGCTACAGCAGGCTGGGATTTAATTATGTTAAAAGATACTCATCACAGTCATGTCACCTGCCATCAGTTCGTTTCATGTTTTGTATCACACTGTTATCATACAGAAGCTTGACATGGATGATCTGTAGGAAAATGATAGGCTTAATATATATATAAAAAAATATGTTTCCCAGACCTTTATACTCTAATAGCATCATTGTAGTGTACAATACGTTCTGGCATCTTACAGATGTGCTTGAGCAGACAGTCTCAGATGACAGTCCTTTATTCATGGCTGTAATGTGATAGAACTCTAAACCATCAGTGCATCTGCATTTAGATCAGCCACAAACAACCCTATATCTGGATCCCACCATTGATTTGCATAATGGGAGATTGTGGCCGGGTGCTTGTTATTCATTGACATGACACTGCAGAGGCAGATGGAGAGATGTACTGAACTGACTGTTCCAGTTTCTGTCGGGCAGGGGAGGCTACGTCAGCCCCGCCACCCAGTGCTACGGGCAACACTACATCTAAGCACTTTTTATTTATTTATTTATTGGAGTGCTGAATTGTAAATTGACATGCAGGCCAACATCTAAAGAGCACCCAAAAAAAAAAAGGAAAAAAAAAACAGCCCTGTGAACAGCTGGAAAACAACTAAGCAAAATGAGCTCTGTTCTGCTTTCCCCAGACAAATTTGAGACTTTTAAAAAACGAGCCATGTGCGGTTTACTGGCCAGCAGGCTCTAAATAACCTGAAGTACACAGAGCACCTGACTGAGATGAGACAGCACTGACTGACTGCCGCATCCATCTCCCCTGCTATCTGTCTGACTCAAGAAGGGAAGCGATCGTGAGCCCCTCATGCATGAAGAAGAGAGCGCTGCTTATTAGTGAGGGGAGACATAGAGAAAGGGAGACGGGGGGGGGATTGCATCGTCTCAATTTTGGTTTGATGAAGGACGCAGTGTCTTCTCAGGATGAACAGAAATCTGTGTCATGTTGGCATGGTTAAGACTTCAAAAGCGTGCACTGAAAATGTGCTGCGACTTCAAATGGTCTGCACAAGAAATTCTACAGTGACACCGAGCCAGGTTATCCTCTCCTATGCGCTCTTACATCCCCTTTATGATGAAACGCAAAACCAGTGTTATGTCAGCAGCAGCCTTTCTTGCAGCTGACGTGCATATTGAGCTATTACCTATGTATAAAAGTTTTCAACAACTTTAGACACTGTATGAAAATTATAATAGGATTATAGGGGTAAAGAAAAGGGGTTGGGTATTATACTTTTCATTGGGACTTAGTCTGATTTTATTTATGTTTTCACTTTTTTTTTTAAGCCTTCCCTTGCAGTGTAGTTAATGGTTACATCATAGCCCATTATATCAACAGCTAACAGAAAGCCTCTCTCAATGTCTTCTGAGAGAGGAAAGTTTTGTTATGTTTGTCATAAATTCTGCAGTCTCCAATTTCACTTCTAATGAGGCATCAGGCGTATTATGGTTAGAGTTAGATATAAAGGTTCAAATTGAACTATAGGACAAAATGAGTTGTACCAAGTCAGTGTTAACTGTTAGATTTTGGGGGGTGGCAGGGTACTGCAAGGATTAGTCGATTACCTGAATAATTGATCAACAGAAAATTAATTTTGATGGCACATTTATCATTTCATTAATTTTTCAAGTAAAAATCCGTGTCGGGACAGAAAATTCAGTATCTTAAGCTTTGGATTGTTAATCTGACAAAACGAGCTGACGAATTTTCTCACTATTTTTAAAAATATTTCATAGACTAGGTGATTAATTGAGAAAATAATCTGCTGATTAATTCATAATATAAATAGTTGATTGTTGCAGCCCAAATCTAATTCTCGAGATAGGTCCAAAATAAATACTAATAATGCTGGGCTGTTTTAAAAAGTGAATCATAGCATTTCCAATAATTTTCATACCGTTCTTTGGGGAAATGAAAGTAGAATGTGTTTCAGAAGTTTTTTTTAAATGCTCTCACTTTTAGAAAGGGGCTGTGATGGTATTTATTGAGAAAGGTCTGCTTCTCCCAAGTGCATAGATTCCGCATATTCAAAAATCACACAACTAAGTGAGCAGTAAATGTCAGTTTGCACTTTTTCCTTCACGTTTTATAACTGCACAGACATTTTCATGATGCTCTTGCTAAAAAACTTCTCCAAGTGTGGCAGCAGAGGTGAGACAATGGTATGTAGTCCGATGTATGACTCACAGTTCTGGTGTGGTAGTTTGGCTGAGAAGGCACTTTATAATTTCAGAAAGTTGAAGCTGTTGATTTATAAAGCAGGTGATCTCAGCCAACAAACCTTTCAGAGTTACATTTCCTGTAAAATTAGTGCCAGGGAGACATTCAAATCTTTACCTGAACATAGATAAATCACATAAATTTTCAGCTGTTTGCTTTATACATTGACATAACATTTCACAGGGAGCCATCCTAAAATGTGTGTTCATGAACAGATCAATCAGTATCTGACCTATTACCTGCAAGGGCTTGTCATGGGTACTATTTCAGGTTTACAGCCTTTCAGCTTGAGAGCCCTATTGATTGCTTTCCTTCAGGAACACTTCTGGTGTAAGGACATGGAGGGAAGGGTGGCAGAGGAGGAAATGGTTCATCTCCTGTAATTGGAGTTGTGGGGATTTTGATCTGAGGTATGCCAGAACCACATGAGCGCTAATATGTGACAGTCAGTGAAATAAAAGTATTTACAGCTTGTAACTTGGAATTAGGAGAGAAGAGAGCTCTGAATGGGGTAATATTGAAGTGAAAATTAGGCATGATCAGAACAGTCAGTCGAGCAATTAAGCATTTACAGTGCCTGTGCCACTTTCTGTGCAGTGATACACAGCTAGTTCTACCATGGATAAGACAGAGAGGACTATAAGGTTCACAGTGTCTTGTGTTCTGAAAATAAAAGACTTCAGTCCATATAGTTTGACAGTTTGTGTACAGTGTGATATTCCTCACACAGAGGTGTTAAAAAAAATTCTCCTCTGTAGTTCAGAATAAAAGATGGCATCCTTACTGTCCATGCTCATGCTCATGCTATTTCACAGTGGCTCTGAACATGAAGCTGTGCACTTCAGAACAAATGTTGTTTTGTCTCGCCCTGGGATGCAGGCGTTTTGATGAAATCAGGCCCAGTGTGTCTGAAGCGTCACGGTCAGAGGGATGCCTACCTATCCAGTGAAACACTAAGCAGTTGTGTGCTGTCTGGCTTGGCAAACCATGTTATGTTTCAGATCGCTGATTCCCATGGATAAGCATTTTGTGTTTGAAGATTCTGGACTGTAGGAATAAAAAAAAACAAAGAAAGCAACATGGCAGCAGTTCACTGTTGCACATTAGCATGTTTTTTTTTTTTTTTTTTTGGTGGTGCAGCTTCCCAAATGTCACTTCTCTAACGGTAGACATAAACTCGCATTTTGCAAAGATGGAATTTGCTGTGTGATACAGTCCTTCACAAAGCTTCACTAATTGTGCTCCCTGATATTGGATTTAGTTTAGCTGCAATTGGCCGGGATGCTAAACAACGCACAAAATAAAGGATTCAGCAAAACAGAGTGCTTAGAGCACACAGGCTCACACCCATACCAGTCAACACCACTGCTGTCCTCTTCATCAAAATACAACACATAAGTTGTCGTCAATCAATTTCATTTTCACTCTCAGTGAAATAACTGTGAGGCAGTGCCAGTGCATCGCAGAAATAAACATCACAAACATCAGCCACAAAGAAGCTCAAAAGAGATTCTTCAAAGGGTCTTTCAAGTCAAATGGATGGATGAGGAAAATTAGTCTCTGACTGAGGAGGAAGGGGGAGGGAGTTCTCCAAAGAAGTGCCACTAAAACACTATTTACATTTGCAAATATTTACTTTTTCTTTCTGGTGAGCTTGTCAGGCTGCAGACCATTGCATCTTTTGTGTCCACTCACAGTTTAGAAAGGAATGGTCCATACGTAGCTCCTGTTCTCTTATATAAAACAATTCAGACCAAGTCATAACTGAACATGCAGTATTCAGAGTTATGTAGTTTTGGTATTTACACCGTCAAATTATCAAATATTTCCAAATCAGTAGCATATTAGATGTTTAGTTAAAACATCTCATAGTTAATTAAATTAAACTGAATGTTAATTAGAATTAAAATCATGCAAATTAAAAAGTAAATATTAATTTACAGAAGGATTTGTTAAATGTTTTGGTATTAGTAATAACTGTGTGCCCATAAAGTAAAGTGTTAGTTTTCTTAGTTAAGTATTCAGAAACAGTTTATTCACTGCAAAAACATCAATTTAAAAAGCAGCACTCCACTGATTTTACACACCAAGACAAAATTTCTCATAATGAAGATTCAGCCTGTGAAAACAATTGTATGATGTCTTGAGGAAGCTTTATAAATCACATTACATTACCTATGTTTCATAAAATA
>JBBMJY010000016.1:7005859-7022114 GCA_037833715.1 Toxotes lorentzi | reverse complement strand
TATATATGCAAAGAATCAGTCTGTAAATGAACAGCTGTTTGTGTTTGGGAAAACCGTGCAAAATCTCATTATTGTGTTGTGAGAATTATTGAGCTTGAAAGTTTGTTCTTGGCCTTGAAAACAGCAGTTTGCAAAACAATCTCACCACAAGCCATGATTCTAATGAGTTGACAGTGTTTTGCCAACTGCTGTTTCCAAGGTCAAGAATTAACTTTCCGTCTTTACTTTTAAGCCGACGCGGACAAAACGTCCTCAAACGTGCCTTGAACAATTGGAATTTGAAACTGGGCAAATTTTTCTGCTGAGGAATATTGTGTGATTCGATTAAAAGCTCCGGAACAACTACTAATGGACCCCGTGATGAGATTTTTTTTTTTTTTTGCCAAATGTGAAGCCACTTGCCAGACCATTTGTAGGTTTTTTTTTAGAGTACTATTACTTAAAAGTTGAATATTCTGTGTGTACCGTGTGCCCTTACGTAGTTTTCCATATTCTGTCTGTATAAAGAAAGGCAGTGCTGTGCTGAGGGTTGTCTTCATGCCTCATATTTCTGTACCACTACTGAGTAGGTTTCAGTCACAGTGTAACTGCTGTAGTGTGTTTTATTTTCTGAACCACAGAACAGAAAGAAGATTTTAATGATTTAATTTCTCTGAAGAAAGGATCCATACTTGTGAAGTTCTGCCTTCAGTAAAAAATATTCCAAGTCTTAGCAAGACAACTCCAAAACATTTTAATCATGGCTATAATTGATAGGGAGGACCGTCTCTGTGAATTAATGAATCCAAAAGGGGCCCTTTGATGTGAGCGGGACTGTGACATTCAGATTTGTGCTTGACTGAGTCTGAAGCAGATAGCTCCTCAGAAATAGCTGACTTTGGCACTGGTCGGCCATCATCCATCACATTTGATATCAGACTGCAGACAGGTAGATTAATACCCCCGATACAGATTCCACAGAGATCCAACAGAGGAAGCACGGCTTTACCTCAGGTCAGATCACAGTTGCTAGGTTTAATATATAATGAATGTATAAAGTTTGTCAGCTGCAGATCAGTGGTTAAATAACAAGATTTATGTTTTATATAAAAAAAAGAATAAAAATAAACCTTTTAAACTGCAAGGTTCTATGATAAACATATAGTGTCATTATGCCAAAGTACAAGTAAGTTGATCTGTCTGGTTTACTTAGTCCAGTAGGTCCTTTTTTTTGTTTAGCTGGCCAAGTTAGTTTTTTGGTGTTTTTTCGCCACATTGTTCTATTGTAGTCTGCAACACTCTCCACCCAAGGGAAAATGATAGACCCTGCAGTTGTTGAACCACTAGACTCAAACACTGTGTAATATCTGACACCATATTTAATGAAAGAGAGAAAAAAAAAATAGTCCTTCTATACTGTTTGTCAACTCAGAGTAATGTCTGCGTCTTGAACCACTGCCCCTCTGTAATGGCTGGAAATAGAACCAGGCCTAGCTTCATGAGCTAACAGGCAGCTGGCCTAGTAGCCTCTGACAGGCAGTGGCTGGCACTGCTATGTCTTGTCGAGACTCCTTGGCCTTGCAGACCTAGTGTGTGGAACATGTCGACGTGGGGATTCACATTGGTGTGAAGAAGGTTTAGAGAACTGAGCAAGCTAAGCCCAGGAACTTTTCATCCTCTATACCCATATTTAACCTATAAATCACTTCTGTTTCCTTTAGATAATGTATTTGCCCATAACTATACTTAACTGAGATATCAATGCCATTAGATTTATCTCTGTCGTAAAAGTAAAGCTGCATAATGAGGCAGATGGACTAGAAAGTGAGATTTGCCATTATGTCACTACCCCATATGATAAAATTAGCAGTTGGTCCGAGCAAATGTAAATTGCAGCGGTTGCTTGCTGCACTTGATCTCTTTAATAAGGTTAAGGGAGCGGACTCAAGGATTACTCCTGATGCAGCTAAAGACAGATGGTAATAGGACATGACCTCAATAACTACTGAAAGCTGAGGGTGTTCTGACTGCAAAAGAGATCATCTAGGACTGTAGAGGATTCTGCAGCAACTGGAGAAATAAACAGAACTTAATTGACTACAAAAAGCATATGATTACACTGTGCTAAAACAGGCATACGCACTATTCACACGCACATTTCAACATTTCAACAGGTATGCCACAGAGAGATTTGTCATTCTACTGGAGCAGGTCAGAACAAATCCAGTTTGCACACATTGTTCTTAAGGGGGGACTTACATCATTAGCTGGATGAGGCTTCATGGTTTTGGACACGGTGCACCTCAAGGCAGAGTGCATTTTGGCACATTTAAGAGAGCTTGGCAGCGTGGTGCACTGTACAGCCTTTGGGAGAATCACATGCTCCAGACAACATGGGCTTGAATGTGTGCTACTACAGACCTCTGCTCCCTTATTGGCGGAGATTTATGTTCAAAGTCAGTCAAGAGGGAAAGAAAGGTGACCTTCACACTCAGAGCCTCCTACAATACAGTCATCATGAGCATTAACTGCACTGTAAGCATGCTCAACACACTGCTGCCAAAGTCAGGCTGTGCAGAGCATCTTTTAACTCTCTGGCAAACGGAGCATTTTCTCAGAAATGATTTTAGCAGACATCCCGTTTGAGCTGGAAAGGAACACGTTTATTCTCCCATAGATAAATCATTCATCCAGTGATTGACCTCTTTGTGGGGCAGTGATTCTAAAGGGATCCTGACCTGTCAAAGCTGATTTGTTTCAAATGTCAACAGGGCCACAAAGGTCCCCTGACTTGAACTCTGTGTGATGAGAGAACTTAGCAAGAAAGAGGGTGAGATTTACCACCAGAGATGGAATTTAGCAGTTCCGCATAAACTCAATTTATCTTCAGCACATTATCCTGCCCTCTCCTAAAAGAGAAGGGGAAAAAAAGAAAAAGAGCTGCAGCGCTTCTTCGATTAATGACCCTTCCCAAGTGCATCCAAAGGCATTAAAAATGTTTTTTTCCCCCTGAATGCCTCTCTCGAAAAAATGAAATAAAAGAAACACCACTTCTTTTATTCTCAGGGATGTATAGTTAGCGCCACATATTAATTTTCTTTACCATAGTTACAAAACTGTCAGTCTGTAATTACTCAGAATAAGTTTTATCTTTCTGATTTTTGATTGTTAGTAAGTTAAAAGGTTTGTTCTCTAACACCCCAAACATCCCAGTGACTTGTTAAATACCCAGTGTGGAAAAATAAATTGTTTAAGGTTCGTCTGAGGGAGAAATACAGCACACTGGACTCTATAGTTAAATGAAAACCCTGCTAGCAGACCTGATAGATACATTAATTTAAACATGAAACCCGCTGCACTTGTGTCAAATTACACACCAGCAGAAAAAAAATCTATCCGAAGCCCTGCAAAACCCTGAATGAAGTAAAAATTTTTTTTTAACCATGTGAAGAATGAGAATTGTCGGCACCAGGGGTGGTAAATTAATTTGCAATATTTCTCATGATCTATATCCTGGGATATTTGGTATACCATCTGTGAAACTGCGCACAAAATAACAGCCAAAGAGATCAAGCAGTAATAAATAAATACTGAAGGCTGTTACCTGCGAGCAGCGGGTGGGTGTTTTTCTCGAACTTGGAGTGATGTTTTTATTTCATCTTTTGTAAGAAACTGTAATACAGCTTCGTAATTTAAAAAACAAAAGATTATTTTTTTTTAAACTATGCATTAGCATTACTATGTAATGCTAATGTGAAGACCAGCTTGTTTCCTGGTCAAAAGATGCAGTCTTTGTTTTGTTGGTTATTTTTTGTAAGTTTATAGCTAATAGGTAGATTTCACTTTGTAGACCTACAGAGGAAAAAGACAAAGAGAACATGCCTAAAAATGCCAAGAAAGAAAAGGAGAGAACATCTTTCAGGTCCCAGCAGATTTTTAAAGGCCTTGATGATCCTTCCCAGCTAAACTTGGGATTATTTCCGGAGTTGGCAGTTCATCACGCTTGCATGCGGGAGGCGCTGAGGGCGAGAGACTTGTCAGGAAGGCATTCTGCTGCCAATTAGTATCAATCGGGAGGAAAATAAGGGCTGCACTGTTGCAATTTTTACAGGGGTCTTTTTTCCCCTTGCAGCTCTGCTCCTCCCCACACATTAGAGCTGTTCTCACCCCTTTATCTGAGCAATCCAACCTCTGAGCCATAATGTTATCTGTGACACGGTCTACCTGATCAAACTACTTTGTGTGAAATTATATTAATTATCACTCATTTGCTGTGTTGGAAAGAAATATGAATCACAGTGAGCTTTGAAGTGGACTTAACACTGATATAAGTTTCTCACTGGTGTCACTTCCTTAGATGCTTAGTCTTTAAAAAGTGCCATCACTGCATGTGATTGTAATATGCATATGACATAATCTGCTTAGAAATGACATGATAGACAGGCTTGTCTGAAGCTTATTCAACTAAAGGTCTCGATTAAGGCAACAAAATGTGTGTATTAGCATTGTTCCTTCTCTCCATTGAATATAATTGTTTTACTGATTTAATCTTATCTTGCTTTGCATTTACTCTGCACAAAATAAGAGAGAAATGCAATTACAGACATATTGCTTTGCCAATTTGAGTACATTTAAAGGTGCCCTGCAGAGCTTTTGGCCACTAGTGGCACTTTGGAGCATTGTTTTTATGAGGTATTTGTGTTTGTATGGACAAGGAAATGCATAAATAAATGTAGTAATAAGCCAACAAAGGCAAAGGAGACTGCAAGCTAACAAACATGAATGGATTTAGAATATTTTAGAAAGGGCTTTGCAGATGTTTTTGAGGAAGGAAATGCACTCAGCATATTTTGGGCTTTGTGTTTTGGTGAGGAATACTGTGAATGTAAACAAAAACTCTACAGTACATACACTGTGTGTTTCTAACAAATGGTAAATATACATTCTGTAAGAATATCTTAAGCTGCCTGAGCATATTTGGTTGGTTAGAAAAGAGGTACATTAATTTAAAATAATTAATCCTGTCTTAAAATTAGCTCCAATTTCATTCACTGCTCCTTGACTCTTGCATCCCAAGATATGATCTCTATATACATTTTGGCTAATCTGAAATAGATGCGCAAGAATGTAATTTTCAGGAGAGAAGGTTAGATCATTACTCAGAGAAAAGGGGTTATAGATTTTTTATTTTTTTTTTTAATATACAGAGTAACAATCTAAGGAACTGATTTCACCAAAATTAAGTCGTTGGTTCCTTCAGTCATTAAGCACTTTTCTGTGAAGGTAAGCAGAATGGAACAGTGTTTGGCTGCATATAACAACTGATCTTGGTGAGGTTGAAGGAGTTAAGCCTTTAAGCCCTCAGATAAGTCTAACCTTCCTACAGGAAATCAGATAACTTTATTGAAGACTATTCTAAACCACATCTGAGATGACCAATTTGAGTGCAACAGCTCTACAAAGCCACTTTAGTCCAGAACTAGGCCTAATCTCTGTCAGGGAACCCAGACAGTGTTTGTTCATAATGTAACATAAGAGCATACTAATCAGTTTAAAGTCAACAAAAAAACATAAATACAACCATGATTCTATAAAACAATGCAGACAGTCTGGGAGGGCAGTTAGTACACTGTGATATGTTGATACAGTCACACATTGTGCTGTTCACCCTATTGCTATCCACTGTTAAATACTGTGTTGAACTTTGTTACATTTGCTCAAGGCCCTTGATTATTCAGCTCCAGGGACACCCTAGGTGCATCACATGCCAGAAAGCAAAGGAATAAATAGCTCTGACTATGGATGGATGCTTCACCCTCCTCTCTCCTGTGTATTCATTGAAAGCATCCTCTCAGTTAGCAGGGAGGAGTAGGGGGTTGTCTGTATAAAGAGCGTTGTGTGGGAGTTGGAAGCATCCCTGTTTCTGGTAATGTGCTTAGCATTTTGTGCTGCTGTAATGCTGTTGTAAGCCAGGCAGGAGATGGTGAAGGCTTGTGTCCGTTTACAAGTATACTAAACAGCTGTACTGCGATTGACATAGTCTGTGGAGTTCACAGTAGTGTTCATCTGGCAGGACGGAGCTTTCACCCCTGTCAGATTATAGTGAGGCCTCTTTGCTTGTTGGGACAAATTGTTGCCAAGACTTATCCAAATGTACCATAAGTCTTAAAGGAATGAGTTTTGGGTAGAGATAGATGAGGAGATTGGTGCCACTCTTATGTGTGTATAGTAAATATTAGGTGCTGGAGGCAGTAGCTGGTTAGCTTAGTGATTGATGGTTGGAAAAAGGGGATGAAGCTAGCCCACCTGTGCGGCTCACCAATTACCATGTTGATTCTTGATTGTCTAATATATCTACAAATATACAGCACAGATGTGAGATTGGTATCAAATATTGGCGAATAAGCATATTTCCGAAAATGCTGAGCTCTGCCTTTTAAGTTAATTTCCTAATTTCTACTGAGCCTTTGATAGGAGAACTGTTTGATAAGGCCATCAAAGCAGCACTATACCAACAGCCAATGTACCAATATCTCTGTAAGTAATGTGACCGAGATCCATTATATCATTCCACCCTTAATATCCGGCTTCTGACAACATTAAATGAAAGGAACAGTGACTCACAATAGAATCAGCCAATTGCTAAAGATAAAGCAATTTAGTTTTTATCTCGCAAGATCAGACTGACCCAGTCCGGCAACAGCTGATTCATCTGTTCATGTAGAAGCAAACACAATCAACTGTAACTCTGTATTTCAAAGTACTGAGGTGGAAGAGGAGGTCAGGAGGATGGCTTTTTTTTTTCGTTGTAGCGTAAGCTGACAGGTCAGCTGCCCTTAGCAGAGCACCACCTACTCTATTCTGAACTTATGAAATATTCAGCTGACTGGGAGAAAAAGGAAGTGCTCCACTGACATCCACCAACACAGGCTACCGCCTGTGGCTCTACCTGTGAGCCACCGGGTGTGACTGCATCCAGCAACCTTTTGAGGTATTAGCTGACCCTCACTGCCACTCCAAAACAGGGCAGTCCTATAACAGACTATGTGACTGATCATCCAGTCTTTTGAAAATTAATATTAAGCTCCATGCCACAAGAGATATGGACGGCCTTGACTTGTGAAATGATGATTCTGGGCAAAGGTGATTTGTCTTGTTTTACTGGAGGCACAAGATTTTGTTCCACAAAGAGATTGAGACAGGTTATCTTTTTTTTTCTTTTTTTTTTATACTGTAATGCATGCTGGATCAAAATAAAGACATTGTATCTATGAGAGTACAAATTGTTATGGAGATCGGCTGAAATGGATATGTCACACAGAAAGCCATCACACGATCAGTCAGCAGCAGCAAGCAGTGCATAATTTGCAGATGTCTTGTTTCTATCAGTTTGATATCATGACTTCCTTTCTCTAATACCCACACTGACAAGAAAATATAACATCTTTCATTGTGTCACATTCTTAAGCGGAGGTGCCATCTGACAGCCTAAAAGCTAAATCCATTGGTGGTGTCACTCAAACACTGTGCGTTTTTTTTTTTTTTTCTTTTTCTTTTTGGGAGGCAAATACAGCTTCAGATTGCTGCTTGAGTTTGGAGCTTATGATGCATGCAGCCAGTGTTTTGGCCCAGACTGTTGATACTCTGAGACTGCTCTGCCGCGGCAAATTGTCCTTGCTGAATAGAGGAAACGTAGAGCGCTTAAACTGTTTTGTGCCCCTAAAAAAGCTATTGTGTTTCCTCAGCAGGAGTCGACCTCACGCAGTGAAAGAGAAGGAACTGATTTGTCTTTTACTGTTTACTTTTACTGTAAGATAAGCATAGCATTAATGAGTGATGTTTTAAAAGCTCCAGTTTACCAGCAGGTTTGTCTTTGTATAGTACATTAACCCCAATTTCAGAGGCTCCAACTTTAGAAACAGGGCTGACTCATTAATCTAAATTTAAGTTTATAAATTTATGTTTATCTGCTAATGTCCTAGAAGTAAACCAAAATATCAGGCAATCTCCTGCTTCTGCTTATCGGCCTAATTAAAGAGGGTACTTTTTGAAGACCCTCAAAACTTGCTTTTAAATCTTAAAGTATTTCCATCCAGTCCCTCCCTCTCCAAACCAATGAGAAAAGCAGGGAGAAAAACAAATAAATACAAAGTGAAATAACCAAAACTGTAGAAACTTTGGCAGAAGCTGATTGAGAAAACAGATTTCAGGGCCTTTAGAAAACAATGCAATATATAATATGCTGATCTACGAACTGTTATAGTGTACATCAGTGAATTATTAAATAAAAGAAGACTGTGGAATTAAAGCAAAAGGCATCAACTAGGCAAAGTTTTCAAAGTTAGTAAATGACAAAGTGGACACAGCCTGGATATTTCCCTAATTGTGCCTATTAAGTTTTTGTTGTTTCAGCACTCCCGTGAAAACTTGTGCAATTAAAAGATCCAAAAAATAGATAGCTCTGATAAGATGTCCTTGGCAGCAACAATGACCATCTTTGATCTTCGCATGCGGCTCTCTTGGTGGAACAACTGGAAGTAGCTTGTTAATTCTGCAGCCCTGCGTTTCTCCAACATTCGGCTGTGTGATTCATCTCTCTGCTCCATGGCTGCAACCCTTAAACTCCCTTTCTCCCACTGCGTCCTTTTACCGTGGGCCTGCTAGCGAGCCGGCCAGTCTGTCTGGCTTCCTGTGGCTGCCTATGTTTATCATTAGTTCATTAGGGCACAAAATGGCTGCAGTTTCCCCCTACCAGCCATTTCCTGACACTGGTTTAGTCATTGTATAAGGACTAGTGAGCACTACAGTACAATAATAAAACACTGTAATACAGTACTACTGATATCTAGTATCCCACTTATATTGTTCTAGTGTTCTAGTTTGTTTTCCTTGTTTTGCATATATTTCACTGATTTCTCATTTTGACTTTGACACATAACATGCATAGATTATGCTTTAAAAAACCTCCATATTTCTTAGTATTTTGAATGTCGGGGCTGAATTGTTGCTCTTGTCAGCAAGGTGATCAAAGAGACGTTTGAAATGACGAGGTTTTCTGTATAGGATTCAAGTCTCCTGGCGTCTAATTGTGCTGTTTAGAAAGAGCTTCAGAAAGGCTGGTGGTGGCATTCATTTTGTTGTTATTCATTCATGAGTAGGATGTTTTTCTGGCAAAATATTTATGCACTGGGTAACATCAACATCATTTGTATTGTGCCTATCACGCAGAGACGATATTTGTAGTGCTCAATTTCCTCTTCCACAGCAAAGTACTGTACTGTATGTTGGTGATTTGACTCGAGTAAGCTGATATTTCTGTTTAGCTCGTCTAGAACATGGAGAGAAACAACTTTTTTTGGTGTCTATATTTAGTGTATATTTACTGTATCTCTTGTAACATAAAATTAGCATGCTTGGTAAATATCACTCCCATAAATATTACACTGCTCTGTCAAAAAATGACATATATGACGATATGGGTAATGTCTTATTTCAATTCCCCCATTCTCCCTAGCAAAGCCAGAAATCAGTATTTCACAAAATAGCGATGTGCTGCCAGAGATGGGCAAAATATATATAAAAAAAAACAAAAGTTTGTGTCATAGAAAAAAAAAGTTTCCTCAGGCCTGTCTGGATGTGAAAGATTTTCTTTTGTTTGAACATGGCTTTTACACTGCTATCATCCTTTTGAGATACTACAATGTGCTTTGTTTGGAGCCTGAGTCTTCTGCAGATAAATGCCAGATGCTAAGAATGCAGGTAGCACAAGAAAAGTCGAGCCAGACCTCTCACTCAGGTTCAGACAGAACCAATATCCCTGAGCATTCAACAGGGGAGCTGGCATAAATAAAAAGGCTGGAGTGGAAATATATTTACACACACACACACACAGGGAAAGAGGGGAGGACACCCCCTTGAAGGGCTCTCGCTCGCTCACTCGCTAGTCCGCCTGTCACCCGTCCTCAGCGTGTCACAACAAAGTGGAAGCCATTCCATATTCGACTCCAATTGTCTTGTGAGTCATTACATTCTGCTCAACATAGGGCCTATTTCACTGCTGACACGGCTTGCTGTCACCACTGAATCGCATTGACATTCACAAAGTCTTTCTCCACTGGGACCCTTTACATGTGTGTGTGTCTGTGTTTGTGTGTTTGAAAGACACTGCATGCATGTGTCAACTTTGGATGTATTAGCGATGGGTAATACTCAGAAGATGCCTATCATGGCTCTTTAGCAGTTACTCACTGGAGGCTGCAGAGCACTTGTGGACTTAATTTAGCTATTTCCATAGATTTGCAGTGATATTCCTGGGCACGGCCATTTGGATGACCTATTGAGCGGCGTGAGACTGCAGAAATACTAACCTGTGGGCCCTTTACATGTGGATGTGTGCAACAATTAATCCATTATGCATGAACTTCCTCCTGGGATGGCAAAGAGAAACTTGGCCAGAATTCCAACGTTGCATTGCAGTGTTTCAAACTGTACAGAGAACCATTCAAATGAAGTCTCATCACATCAAACAGACAGCTGAATTGATTCAAAGGTAGTACTACGCTGACGGATTCTGGGCTGAAGTGAGCTGTAATGAGTACAAAGCTGCAACAAATGTGGTCGGGTGATGCAAATGTAATGATATCACTGTCATTATGATGGGAAGCCTGAGTAACTGCTTCAAAATGCATTCAGTTTCATTTGCACTCTGACAACACTTGAAGAGTTTCATTTCGTTTCATAGACCATTTGACAAAGGGGCGAAAAATACTTACTCCCACAAAATGATTGATTGCTCCAAAATAAAACAAAATATTGCACTTTTTTTATAGGTTAGTAGGTCACTGAAGTCCTTGTTTGACAAATGGATAACACTAACAGGCCATTTATATTCTAGAACAAGTTCTCACTTTTTTCTTTCTTATCCGCACTGTTTTTGGCCTGAATATTAAAGTATGGGACGAGTGAATTTTCAAGTTCTAGCTTATCACAGATCACTTAACATTTTTATCTCATTGTATTTTTTTTTTCCCTACAGTTCCAGGCAGCCATTGGTTTTCAGAGTTTTAGCCAACTATTGAAAGTAGCTTGAATTGTGTAATTGATCACAGTGCTCATCTACTCTGCACGCTTTGTTGGGCTTTAAAAATTAAACACAAGCCTCAACTAGATAATCTTTAAATAATAATGGCAAGAAAATGTATGCAGCTTCTCAGCAATACTGTATCTGTCCCACAAACATGATTTCTGACACACAATGAACTATTCATATATATTACATCTCTTGAGAGGTTTAATAGGTATTTTCTAAAATCTACTGTAGGTTTTTGTGCACTCACAACGGCCATGGACATGCAAGACATAAATCCCAATCGCCATGCTATTTTTGTAAAGGTATTGTTGAACACCATGGGAAATGAGCTTTCACTATTACAAAGATGATTTTTCCCTTTTCGCTCTCACGGTACTAATGCCTGTAGGTGTATCATGTTCCAGAGGAGCCAAGGGGCATCATTAAAAAGTTGAGAATTATCTATGGATCCCAATGAAAATTGTCTCCAGTTCATTTAGTTCTTCACAGCACATCTGGACATGTTTAACCTATTCCACTGAGCTCCAAGTGTAATCCATGGGGCATCTAAAAATGAACTTCAAAGAAGAGGGCTTTAAAAAAAAAAAAAAAAAAAAGAGAGAGAGAGCAATATCCCTAAAAAAAATCACAGTATGAATCAGACACCCATTTAAAGGAAAGGAAAGTCCACAGCCTCATCATTTATTTGTGTGGCTGCACTGAACCAGTGTTCCTCAGACAGTGATCCACAAAGTAAAAGAAGGTTCACCACCGAATGTTGAGAGGCCAGTGACATCAGCTTGGGTTTGTGGCGATGTTTGCTCTTGCAACAAGTTTTCTTTGTGAGAAAAGGAATTAGAAAGATGCTCTAACTTGTGAAGTGTGGGGCCACACATTCCATGCTGGCTACAGGTGATGCAACATGTGGATGACAAGGACACTGCAGTGCTGTGGCTGAACGTTTAAGTGCTTTCTGAGGGATAAACATTCACAAATCATTCAGTGTTATGCACTGAATTGAATACAAGCTTTCAGCTAACCTTTTTTTCACTTCTATTATGCGACTGTGTTCCAGCAAATGCACTTGTATGAGACTGACTCAAATCAGCATTACATTGAATCAGACACCCAGTTCTTTTATGCTTCAGTTAGTTTTTTTTTTTTTTTTTTTTTTGCTTCATTTACTAGTGTATTTATAAGTGTGTACATTTACCGGCAAGAGGGGGGTCCGTCCCAACAGGGGGCGGGAAGGTGGCTAGAGTGGGTGGGGTGGGGGGTGGGGTGTGGGGGTTGGGGGGGGTGGGGGTGTTGAGGGTTGCTTGCAGAACTACAGAGAAGAATTATTGTTGGCTCTTGCCGTGTCAGCTGTGACAGTTGAGAGGCCAAAACAGCTGCAGCCTACCCACCCTCACCACCCTCTCCCTCTTCATCCCCCTCCCCTCTCCTTCCCTTCCCTTCCCTTCCCTTCCCTTCCCTTCCCTCTGTGCCTCCCCCAACCCTCAACATCAAAGGCAGTCTGTGGCATGGCCTCGGTTGAGCTGGCCGACTGGTCGGAGCTTCTGCACTTAGGGCCATCTATGGTTTAATACTGTATGACCATCCCACAGTGAAGCTGGAAAGCCACCAACTTTGTTCTTTAATTTTAGTCTCGTCATCTTCCATCTGGCTTTCTCGCTCTCTGACGCACACCAGCATACCCCTGCTCACTTTGCCTCTGTCTCTGTTTCTCAGAGATCATGGCGCTACAGATTGTGTAATAGCCACTTGCTGGCGTTTGTGGCCGTGCCGGCTGAGGGACAGGGATGCAGGCAAAACCTGACTTGGCGAATGTTGCCCCGAAGCTTTCCTTGATCTGTGCTAAAGAGGGCTTGTGAGTGAATGATTCTGTGCCTCAACATACCCATCAAGTCCGCCATGCACCAGCTTTCAGAAGGATTAGTCACCTGTGTAATCCTATACCTGGATACAGGGTGTGTGTTTGCTGCAGTAGCAACATGGCAAATTCTTTTTTTTTTTTTTAGAGTCCAACTTTGAAGAAGTTGTACTTTGTGTGCTAAAGAAGTCAAAGTTCTATCACAGTGTAGTTCACATTGTTCTAAGCTTTCAGCTTAAAGGAAGGGAGGTCACTTCAGCACACTGTGAGAGACACAGTGTTTATCTGAGGCAGGCGCCAGGGCACTTGGCCAGTCAGGCACCTGCTGGGAAGATGAGAACGCACCTGGGGTTGGATACTGGTGTGTGTGGTATTGTGCAAGACTGTGTGCACATTAGACACAGGACAGAGAAGTCTTTTTGAGAATAGGGGTTTTATTTTATTTTCTCAGCAGAGTCTCTCTGCAACTGTGAACTTTCTCATGTTCTGATACAGGATCTTTTATTCCCTCAATCCAGTCTGCTTAACATTTGGTGTATGTATATATTATATCCATAGTAGTAAACTCCATCTTCACGTACATTTGGGCACGTATTTATCAAACATCTCAGAATGGCAATTGCGCTGAAAGTTGACCTAAAACTAAAATTATTCCTACCTAGGACTTGAGAATAATTTATGAAGTGTTCTACACTTTTCAGCAAAGAAAAGGACTGATCTTAGGTGAGAGTGTAGTGTTGCTGTTTTATGACTGTTTTACTCAGCCATGTTAATTAAAATGAAAATTATGTTGACGTATTTTTCTGACAACCGCAGTTTGATATATTAGAGTAGTAAAATTCAAAATACCGAAAGTAGAACTAAGTTTTATGTGTATAGCATAAATACAGGTAACTACACTCTCAAGGTTATGAGTGTAAAATTATTATGTGAAAATGAACACGTAGCTCATAAAAATATTTACCAATAACCCATTTACATTTTAG
Organism: Toxotes lorentzi; assembly: GCA_037833715.1. Taxonomy (NCBI): domain Eukaryota; kingdom Metazoa; phylum Chordata; class Actinopteri; family Toxotidae; genus Toxotes; species Toxotes lorentzi. The sequence goes on along the minus strand of JBBMJY010000016.1, from coordinate 7,008,208 downwards.
ACAGTCAATACTGGTAAGCAACATGTTAACTTATGTGCCCTTACACTTGGGGAAAACTGAAAAGGCACCTGTTTCTGTCATGTCACCCACTCTGGGAAATACACTATAACTAATGTGAACAGATCTTGCAACTGTTATGGCCCTGCCATCTGTAATTTTAAATAAATGATTGCTTGTCACAGACCCAAATCATCACTTTGCATGGCTGGATTTTTTTTCCCCTCTTACTGATGCTGATAAAATAGTTTTACTTCTAGACACAAAAGTGGGACAACATGTGTAACTGAGAATTTGTGGCCAGTTAAGACTGATTTCAATCTCTGAGAAACATGGGCCCTGGACTAAGCAGAAAGGTTATCAACCATTGTGCTGGGTTATCTCATCTGATATAGACATTTAAATTTCTTATTCAATGCTGAATACGTGGAAAAAATGTTTGGAAGTGCACCTCAGCAGAAAAGGGCCTGTAACTCTTTTTCAATGGCCTTTTTTTTTTTTTTTTCTCAGAGAGAGAGGGAGGCTTGGGAATAGGTGAATATTGCTGTCAACTCTTCTGACACTGCTAGAGATGATCGATGGAGAAGTGTAAGCTTAGAAGCCGAAAAGACAGGTACTATAGGCTAGACACGGGCCGGAGAAAGAAAGACATGTTCAAGGGACACTGCACTGCTAAAACGAGATCTCGGTCTTCTTCTCTGCAAGCGTCAAAAATGTGTCAGAGTAATGGAGTTGCTCTACCCTTTCATTAATTGAATTTCAACACCTACATAATTAAGCAGCTACTTTAATGAAATCTCTCATGCTTGGAGCTGTGAAGAGAGAAGAGAGACAGCATCTATGCAGTGATAATGAGGGAGAAAATGTTAATCTATAGGCAAAATCTTAACAAGGTGTTAAAATACAAGATCTTCATTTTCACTTAGGAAGAACATGAAAGGTTCCCACAGCATTTGCAAAGTAAATCCATTACTAAAGACATTTCTGGTTTCTCCCAGTGTCAGAAATGTACTTCTCAGAGAAAATAAGCCAAAATCATGTGAACCTAATTAATTTTAGGAGAGGGAATTATCCTCCTTTCTATGTGGCTTGTTCTGCAACTCTCATATGAAATGTAACCAGGGTGGGAAGGAAGTGTCTGCATTACAATGGTGATATTCAGGACATTTTGCATAGGACTTCAGTCTAGGCATTAGCATTTCTTTAGCGCAACTCTGTTAAATTAGGCATATGCACGTCTCATAGCAGCTGGTGTATTTTGTTGCGTTTGTTATTGCATGGCCAAATTGATTTTTTAGTCATTGCAGTGCTATCTACCATCCCATCACACCGTAGTGAGTTCTCAACTAGGAATAAAAACAGAAAGAAAAGGACATATTGCGGATTGTCTACACGTTTTCATATGCCTATGCATGCAAATCTTCTGAAAAATCCCTGAGGTTTTCTTATTATCGCTGACTAGAATATACTTGACTCTGTCATTACTTACAGTTTAATGTATAATACACTATGTCGGCTAGATGGGGTACAGAAGATAGAGAGCAAGAAGACGGGGTGGTGGTGGGGGGGTATAACCTTGCATATTTTCCCCCTTTACACATTTTCGGCTGAGCGCTGCATGCCTGCTTGCACCCCTCACTGTCACACACGTACCTAATCCTTGGAGGGGATTGTCAGGAGTCCTATGCATAATGAAGGTGGATATTTCTCCTCACATAAGTAGGACCGGGTGATGTCAGTTATAGCGCTGTGTTGCAGTTAGTTCACCTTACATGGCAACACAAATAAAGCGCTGTTTGATATTAAACATGAGCAGGGATGAAGGGATGTAGGGAGTAGGGGGATTATAGGGTTAGGCTGAGTGCCCATTCAGCACATTGCTGCAAGTTAAACTCAGTGCACCACTTTAAACAATGGGTTTCACGTGATTCCACGAAACACAGCATAAGTCCGCTGTAATGGTGCTGCTGGCAGTCTCCCCATGTATATCCTCATCCTTTATGAAGGTGGAGTAATAAGGTGAAGAGGTCACTTGGCAGGGGTGTAGATCTCCACCCCCGAAGCCTGCACTCTTAACAGAGAGACATTTGGGAGTCAGGGCGTAATGAAAGGGAAGTCAAATGGTAGAGAGACGGGGTTCCTCTGAGAAAGGTTCCACATAGTAGAGTGGACAAAAAAGAAATCTCATGAGGGGTAACACTCACATATGACTCTGCTCAGAAAATGAGAGCCAACCTATGACCGGAGCTGTGTGCCGAGCTGGTCTGTGGATGGACCCCAAGAGAACAAGCACTTTGAGTGATCAGAAAGTCAGTTTTGCATGTTTAGCACTTCCTATGTTTTTTAAAGCAT
>JBBMJY010000016.1:6977025-6996617 GCA_037833715.1 Toxotes lorentzi | reverse complement strand
TGTGTGTGTGTGTGTGTGTGTGTGTGTGTGTGTGTGTGTGTGTGTGTGTGTGTGTGTGTGTGTGTGCGTGTGCGTGCACTGGTCTCACAGCAATCATAGTAGGATCTCTGCGGTGTGTTGCACCTTGTCAACCTGCTGCTGATCAAAGGGCAGAAAGAAAGACCCTACCTGTCAATCACTGGACTAGTCTAACCACATTGAAGGCATTTTTCAAGTGCTATCACAAATCAAAAAGCCAAGGTTATATTATTATACCTTTTTGCAGTTTCAAGGGTTTTTAATTGTGGCTGCAGTTCATGAAAATTCCTATACTCCATAGTTTCTATGTTAATTAAAAGCCAAAGTTTTCATACTGATAACTTGCCTGTGTTCCATTTCCACACAGACTTTTGCCTTCATTTCTTGTTTTGGGGTCATAAAACATAAATGGCCCATGAAAGATTAAGTCATATTGCAATTCAAGTGAAAAATTAAAGAACATAAAAAAAAAAAAAAATGAAGATACAGGAGCACAACAGCTCAAATAATGTGGTCCTATGCTCTTCTTTGAGACGTCTGAATAATTCATACCCATGGAAATATATTCCGTCCTCTTTCTTGTCTCTTCTTTGTTCCCTCTTCTTCTCCCCTCATGCGTCTCGCATCTTTCTTTTGTTCTTAATTTCCCCACCTCCCTCCACCCCCTCTTCACGTCTATCTGCGCAAGCCCAGGTACTAGGTGGCTGACTTGGACACAACCGCTATTAGTCAGACCCAAGCACATGATTATGATGCAGCAGGAAGCACACAATTACACAACCCCTCATTTCAGTATTAGCGCTCGACACACTCAAAACTCCGACTTGGCATAACTGAATGAATATTTCATCAATTTCACTGGCAGTAAGTGAAATGAGGGAATGAAAGCGTTTTAGCCCTTGTCATAAGCTTGTTGCAGAGAATGGACAGAGAGAAAACAAAGAATGCATATGTAATTAGAGGGAGGGATTGCCAAAATGGCTTTGTGTGGGAGAATGCAGCAGTGGGCTGAAGCATTAACACAGACATTGCCATTGGCAGGCTCATATCGATCAGTAAGCTGGCCCTGTGTAACTGAACCGCAGTGGAATCTAGTGACATGCTTTTTCTCTGTCAGAAGGTGTGACTATAGACTATTTGTCTTGGGTCGGCAAAACATAGAGCTGCAGGGTTACGAGTCTGAGCGCTCGCTCGCAGTCATTCTGATGGGAAAGTTTCTCAAAGTAACCAAATACTAAAGCTTGAAACCATGAACAGTCAGTTTGTGTTTGAGTATGATGATTATTCACTATAATATTTGCTTTTTTCGTTCCAGTGGAACACCTTGATTATTCACACAAGGCATAACCTTGGCTTGCTCTTTTTATGTGCACCTCATTTCTCATTATAACTCTAAATATCTAAATGTCTTTTCAATTAATAGACAGTCACAGAATTTCATATTGAGCTTTGCAGAGAAAGAAACCTTATTAGAACTTTTGCCATTCACAACAGTTGGTAGTGATGTGCAGAACTGGCCATAAGTCTGACAGCTGTTCACAAACGATGCAATCTAGTGTTTGTCATATTTCAAATACATGTCTCTAAAATGCAGGAAATTGCATTCCCCCATTAGAAGTCAGCTCTGTATTCCACAAATGTTTTTTTTTTTTTTTTTTTTTTTTTTAAATCCCAGCTCCCGGCTTTGTTGTTGCTGTTAGCCAGCAGCAGCTGTGAAAAAACTTTCCAGCCTCAGCAGCTTAGCTGTTTCTCCTTCCAAGCTGTTTTTCTCTCCCAACACTCCTGTGGACCACATCTTGTGTTTTACATGCTTATTTGAAAATTAACAATTGGTTATGTGGTTGGCGGCACGCTGGTGCAGTGGTTAGCACTGTTGCCTCACAGCAAGAGGGTTCCAGGTTCAAACTCCAGTCTGGGCTCTTCTGTGCGGAGTTTGCATGTTCTCCCTGTGCTTGCAGGGGTTCTCTCCGGGTACTCCGGCTTCCTCCCACAATCACAAAAGCATGCACGGGTTAGGTTAATTGGCTACTGTAAATTGCCCATGCGTGTGGTTGTCTGTCTTTGTGTGTCAGCCCTGCGATTGACTGGCCACCAGTCCAGGGTGTACCCCGCCTCTCGCCCATAGTCAGCTGGGATAGGCTCCAGCTCCCCCGTGAAAATGGATGGATGGATGGTTATGTGGTCACATGTGACAGGGTGCAGAAAGCCCTGACTCCATTAGCATTTTGCATGTTATCCCTTCAAAACAGCGGTTGTTTTGTAGGTATACATTATTTATTTTTCATGTCTAGGCAGGAATATAAACGATATCGAACAGTAGTCAAGTCAGTTGATATGAGGCTCAAGAGCATTAGATCAAGATGTTACATATATAGCTTATAGCTGGTCTCCATAACTGCTGAGCTCCCCTCACAAGAAAGGTCTTTAAGCCTGATAATTGCTAGGGTAGATAAAGAAACAGGGCTTTTCTAAGGGGATCATTTATTTAGAAATAAATCCCATATTTAGCATACTGCCTTATTTAAAAGGCTCATTCCCCAGTACAGAAACCCATAGATATGCTACGGCCATTAGAAAAACTGCTTAATGACTGAGTTGTGAAAGGAATAAATAAATATTGAATTCATTTGCACATATGGCAATGAACTTGTAACTGCTCAATCTATATGTACATACAGTATGGTGAGGATAACATGCTGAACGCACACCAAATGAGGTGTTACTGTTGCTTGTTAAGTGCTCCCTCCCTGTACACTACCATCCACCTACAGCAGTTCAAAGGGAGGACACAACAGTGCAAAATAAAGGTCTTTTTAAGGTGAACAATACAGCACAATTCCCTCTACAATTTTCACAGTTGCTATCCAATTCCACTCTACTGTACCAGTGCCTAAGAACGCGTGACAGATTTCACTCATAGAATACCACTCTTTACCCAAAGCAGACAGTGGCAGGACTATTAAAAATAAAGCCTGCTCAGTTTATATCACGGTGGCATCAACACTAATGAGTATATTAGTCTCAGACTGTCACTGGGAATAAGAGGCAACATTGATCTCTTGTCATCATGCTCATAATAGACCCCCCACCCCATACACACACAGATATATTATTGTGCTGCTTTCCCCTGAGTTCCTATGGGAGTTGGTTTCACATTTTAATCTCTCCACTTTAAGAAAAGGCAAATGCGCTTGTCTGCCCAGTCGATGCTAATCACAACAGTTGCTGTACTGGTGGTTTGAACGTATTTTTAGTCGGCTGTAAATTTGCATGCACTGCAACTTTTGGATTACTGTCTGTATTTTGATATATTTCTTCCTCACTGAGATTTATCTTTAGAAAAGTTGCTTTCTCTAAACAAACAGGATGAGGTCATATTGAAACTTAAATCCCCGAATAAGACAAGGCAATTTTATTATATGTACTGTCTCAGCAACACCTTACAACCCGACGCGCCGCCTGGACATTTCTTCACAATTGCTGGTATTAAAACTGAGTTGGGCTTACTCCCAAATGATTAAATGACCTGAAAAATCTATGAGCTATAGATTGCCAAGGGCCGTGTATGTATAGCTGTCAGCTTTTTGCTTTGCTGATATTGCATTCATTAGTTCCCATTATCAAACAAATCACACAAATGTGTATTTGTAGATGATTTGTAGATTTTACTCTGTATGTCTTTAATAGGTCACTCCAATTAAAGCACCTGTTCATCTCTAGAAATCAATCAACATCTTGTAGCTCAAAGTTTCAGTTGGATGGAGGATATTCAAGAATTCCTAAAAATGATTACCACTGATTGAGTTTGAAATGTTTAAAGATGATCTCTTTTCTCTGCAGAAACACTCCTGCCTTCTGTTTGCTCTCTAACACACACTCAGAGTTTTCTTCATGAATAATCATTTTATGAACATCACTGTCAGTGAAGCCATCCACTTAGCCCAGTCCTTGATTTCAGAGTCTATTTGACAGACTGTAGAGGACAGTGAGAGTTTTGGCCTTACCCAGGGGACACACTTGGCCCTTCTCAAATCCCTTGGCCCTTCCAGTAAAAAGAGGCCACTAATGGAAGTGGAGGCCCTCGTTTCCACTCTACATTTTTATGCAGCCAATCCAGACATTTATGGTAATCATTACTCTGGGCCAAATGGTTGACGGGGGCAGCTCTAAGTGCAGAAAAACACTAAGTGATGCAGTCTTGTTTACAGCTGCAAGTGCTGCCATCCCCCTGTAAGTTCAGGCACAGCAGGTGTCCATGCATGCTCAATGCTCAGTGCAAGAAAACATCTTGCGAGGACCCTGAAATGGGACCCCCTCCGCCCCCCCCCCGTGCCCATCTCTGTTGCTCACTCAGTCTTTCGTGTTCTCTCTCTCACTGTTTATGAACCTCTGGGGACAGTTTATAAAAAATTCATTGGCTCAGTGGGGCGACCAGCAAGCTTAATGTTGAACGTTGGATCTTTTTTTCTCTCTTATGCCACGACACTGCCCGTTTCTCATGTGTTAGAGCAAACGGGTTGCTTCAGAGGGTGCAGAGGTGACACGAAAGGGAAAGGAAAGTGTCGCTGGTGAATCATTACCTCACTGTATTAATATGCGAGTTTAAATGTGGATGCTAGCGTTTCTCTGTGGAGATGCTCCTCCATGATTGTGGTGCAGCCTGGAGCCGAATGCAAATGTATTTCCTCATCTTCCCTGGCTTGAAAATCATAGTAGCTGGTAGCACACAATTGCCTGCCAGAAACCACGAGAAACTACAAGAAGTTTTCCTTACTGTGTCTCCATGTGTGAAAGCAGTAGATAGGAATAATCCAAAAAACAAAACCACATTATTGCAGAAGTGTGAGCATTGTTTGCTAGGCGCAACCATGGGTGCAGATTTCCAGCCTGAAACTGTTTAGAAATTGCTTCCACTGAGCGCAGATGCAGATGCACACGACACATTAACTTCTCTTAATGTGACTTCTCTTAATGAGTCACTTAAGAACATAATTTTCAATTATGGGGGGGGGGGTCATGTTAGGTAGGGATTAGATAAAAGGCTGTAGTGATGATTTTGCAGTGCAGGGAGCATTAAAAGGAATTGTGCTATGATACAGTAATCTGATGTAATGCGGTAGAAAAGCAGAGATGGAGGACAGGAAGCAGCCACAGTCGAGACATCTCTGTGGGTAGTCTGTTTGATTGGTCGAGGGAGAAGTTCAGACTTCATGGCCTCTCATCCTTTCATTATGGACAGTTTATGGTTAAACAGTGGTGAGCAGTTCATAAATTTGTGAGTGGTTAATTCACAAGCCAAGAAGGTAGAATTGGGAGTGAAACTGAGAGTAAAAAGGAGCTCGAAGGTGAGAGGCAGAAGTCTGCAGAGGACATATTAAACAAAATGGCAATAGCTTTCTAGCCAATCCCCACCAACTGTATTTATGAAATTCAATCAGAAATGCAGACCTTTTGTAGATGAACAGGATTATGGGAGCACTGCTTCATTTTGCCATGCACAACAGACTGACAAGGGCAATAATGTGGTTTGTTACAGCAGACTCTTATCAGATGAATTTAATCTCAGTCCACTAGAATTACATTCAGAGACCAATTCAAATATATTCTTAGACAATGTAATCCATATCAATAGCCTTACAAATCCCTCAGTGCATTAATTCATCCCATACAGTCCACAAGATTAATAGTAGGCCAGGGTAGGATGTGATAAAGCCAGCAGAATATATTGTCCCACTGGCCACCAGCACAGAGGGTAATTTGTATGGTACTCAATAGGAGTGCACAATGGTCATTGTTAAGACTGATCAAATTTCATAGACGCTGGTTCTATGATTAGCTTTAGGAGCGAGTGTGTTCACTGATATAAACCCAGTAAGAGCTTGAAGTCCTGTTGGCACTCGAAGACTGTCTCAGTGCTGAGGGCAGCATAGGTAGATCTCTCTGGAGCACAGGGTGAAATACATCTGGGGACAGCCAAGTGGAAGATTGTAACTTACACAACAGCAACAGAATACAGGATAAGCAAGTTGTTGTATTAACATGGATTTATCTGGTTGCATCTTTGTAAAGCATTATTTTAGCATAAAGAAGTGCCACCACTTTTCATCTAACTGTTGGCAAGAACGCCAATAAGCATATTTCGGAAAATGACTGCACAAATGACTGCATCTCCATTTACTTCCGTAACGTTCCAGCCTATTTCCATATGTAGGCTGCTGCTTAGCAGAGAACAACTTTACACTAATGTTTCAAGTCTCCAGTAGCTTCCATGAAGAAACACTCGAGTCACAGTTTCTGCTTGGGTGTGTGCAATGGGTTATTTCCACCCGTACAGCTACCAGATGTAATACACTCCCACATCCCACTGACTTAAAACAGTGTGCCTCAACAAGTCTCACTAAGGCTGTATATCACAGAACTAGAGGAAGTAGAAACATTCTGCTATGCAAAGTTTTTAGTTTGCTAGGACAGTAACTTTGCTGCTGTTGCTGATAAGTGACATGTTTCCAAATGTGCAAGTCTAGCAATGTGTGTTTGTGTAAGACTGTGCATTTGAACATGTGCTCTTCTAGGTCAGTGTGTTTAACCCTCTGCCCTTTCCCTTCTTAATGGACTCCCTTGAGACATAACCTCTCTCTTTCTGTCTCTCTCTCTTTCTCTCTTATAAAGAAACACACAGACACACAAACACACAAACAACCTCTGAAGCTTTCATAGCCCACTCTGCCTGCTCAGACACACACATCTCGCCATATCCAGAGATTTTCTGTAGCGGTGAAGTTCGGATTGAGGACACTCGTGAAGCACTGCTATTAAATCATTTTTTATCAATGAGGTTCATGACAAGTGGGGCTGTGAATTGTTGCTGTGCTGTACATGTGTGGCCATGTAAATGGCATGTAAATGACATGGCTGCAGTGATCTGTTATACTGACAAGGAAAGGAAAGATAAGACATTATCATTAAACAGGGTGTGAATGATTGGACTTGAAGCATATAGAGTTGTACAGAAAAACTGCTGTATGTATTTATGTGTATCATTTTCTGGGGCCCTTTGAGGTTTACTACCAAGTGTAAGTTTTGAAATGCAATGATGCATGGTGCAAAATGAAGGCACATTGTAGTGTTTTAGCCATACAAAACAAGCCAAAACAAGTCTGAAGTATCATTTACAAAGCATGAAAATGCATACGTATACGTGCTTTTTCAGTCAGCCACTCGACTCTGAGATAAACAGAAAATGTCCCCTTAAGGAAAAGTAGCAGATGAACTGTTTGTGAGGTAGTTCAAAGGCAAAAACAATCCCACATTCAGACCACGCTGCATAGCAGAGGGACAAAAATGCATTCAAGTTGGAGGAGAAAAGAAAGAAAAAAGATCTGCTGTAAAGCCATAAAATACAATTCATCTTGTTGCGGTCCCTGCGAGGAGCGTGTAATCGCAATGACACACTGGTGTAATCCATTTAAAACACTTTGGCTCAGGCCTAGACTGCTTTGACTTCCTCTGCAGGCTTGTGCCATCATCTTCATTTCAGATACGTTTCACTGGCTGCCTGCAATTAGCGAAAATGTGTAAGCTGCCTTGTCGTCCACCTGCTCAGGCTGCCAGGCGAGCATCTTGTCCTGGATGCATTACATGACTGGCACAAGCATGAAAAAAACCCCACCAAAAGATAATAACCTGCTTGTCTGAGGCAGAGGTGAAGTGCAAGCCTATTCGCTTGTCCACAGACATGTAATCTGTCTCGAGAGGTGCTCTCTCTTCTGGCGCCTCTGCGCTTCGAACTTTTCTGAGGCAGGTTAGACCCACCCAACCTGACTAGGCAATGAGCTTAGAGTAATGGTGCACTGAATCTCATTGAGAATTTCTTGAGCAAACATTATCTCACACAGAACCGTCGCAACAGTGTCTGGAGGGAAGGCTCTGGTGAGTTATTACACAGTGAGTTTTAATCTTACAGGAGGAAATACACTGTTGCCTTTTAATGTATGGAGATCAGAGGGCAACCTGGGTCCATTCTGCATATGCTTCTCGGTGCAGGACTGAGGCTAATTGAACTAATTACGCACTCAGAGGGACCAAATTAAACATCCTGTTGGCGTTAAACTGTGGATGATTTATACTCACCTATAAACTTTGCCCAGGATTGCTGCCCACCACTAGTGTGTTTATGCATCATTGGTTTAATTATGACTATTTGTTAATGGGCATTCTAAGAGGTCTGGAGCATTGGTTAAACATATTCAGTGTGATGAGGGAGGAGATGAATGATAAATAACGGTTTCACTACAACAGTGTTTCTCATGAACAACCTAAAAGGCTGAATATCACTCAGTGTTGTGACTGTGGCTTCAACTAATGACTGTTTTCGTTATTAATTGCTCTGACCATGTTTGTAGATTAATTATTTAGCCTTTGAAGAAAAAATGGCTAAGAGCCCAAAGTGACAACTTCAAATTGCTTCTTTAAAAAACTGCCTCTTTTAAACCTCCAAGAACGAGATGGAGTGGATAGTAATTGTCAATTAAATGAACTGTTTGGAGCAACTGACATTTATCTGAAGACTGCACTTTGAACAATATGTCCAATACTGGACAAAATCAACTTTATACTGCACCTGATAGGCTATAATACTAGCAACCTTTAAAAAACAACCCAGTAAAAATGCCAATGCAAAACCGATACACACTCCTGCCCATAGTTTCAGACAATTGCACTCACCTTCAGGTGGCGATAATGTCACAAGAGACACGATGCACCACGAAAGGCAGTGACAAAGAAGACTACTAGCACGCAACAAGGATGGGAAAAAAAAAAAAAAGGTTTCAAAACAAATAAAAAAAGCTTTGCAAATGTGTTAGGAGAACCAACATGCTTGTTGCAAACAAGGATACGCACAATGTGTTTTGGTGAGTAAATACTCATACTTGTTGATTAATTTCCAATCAATCCATTAGCTGTTTGAGCACTAGTTGTGATCTTGTGCGGAGGATGATTGTGGTTGTGCAGGATGCACCAGTTGGTTAGACAGCACAATGCACAAAACAGAACCAATTGTATGAACAAAACTGAATTAAATGAGGGAAGCCATGCATGAGGAGATGTGCAGCACCGGATTATCTTCACACCTAGAGCACAGAGCCAATAGTTTCAGGCCGTGGTGACCACCAGAGAGCTATTGTTTCTTTTTTTTTTTTTTTTTTTAAATGAGTGTCAGACTCAAATTAAAGAGAAAAAAGAAGCTTCCAATCACTCTCGAGTCCCAAACTAAAACTTGTTTTTGGTCCAAACTGGCATGGTTGTTCAGTCGAGCCTATGGACAGGTTTCCAAGCGACATCATTAGTGAGGTGCATTTGCAGGTAGTGGACAGAAAAGGCCCCAAAATGACTGAGAGTTTATGAGAGCAACATGAAAAGTTGCTTTTGTGCTTAAAACTGTGTGAATCACAAAAATAATGAGTGCAAAATGCTCCAAAAGGGAAACCTGGCTCCAGTGATGTGGTCAGAGCTCTGGATTTTATAAAGTCTGTGGATGTTTTTACACTGAAACTGTAGCAAAAAATGGCGGTTCTCACAGTCTGTGCATTTAAGGCCAATTAATTAATATTGGCTCTGTGTTTGATGTGTGTTTGATGTGTGTCTAGAGTTTCAGTCTGGGAATCAGTGGCAGCCTGATAGAGGAGCAGACTGATCGCTTTGCATGGAAATTGTGTCACGTTGTCATGCTTATAATTTTCCAGAAAATTATAAACAGGCGTACAAAGTCGCTTTCCATGAATCTGTGTGGCTGATCAATAACACTGATTAAATCCTGTTTTGACACAGTTTGTCAGGAGTGACGCTCTGCCTGTTTACACTGCAGTCATCTCTAATATGAGATTTTGCATTAATTTAACACAGCTGGCATGCAGTACATCCACTGTCAGGTATATTTTGAGGAGAGGGCAGACTTTTAATACATGCTAATGTTACAAAAATATCAACCACAGCGAGCGCATCAGTGCTATTAACACGTGCAGTGGGCAAACAGTGTGAAAATATTAGTAAGCACGTTGTGCTTTTAAGTTTAACCTGTGCTGTGTGTTGATGTTTTTGGACAAACACAGGTCATGTCTCTCTACCTGTGGGGCTAACTGTGGGAATAGCCTCGTATAACATGATCACTGCTACTTGCAATGCAATATGCAATGTAAGGATGTGCGTCACATAGAAATTCACCACCAAACAGTACTTTCACGGTTTCCAGCAAGCAGCTTTAATTCTAAATAGTGAAAATGATAAGCTATTATGACCTAGTGGAAATGTGTTGTCTGCTCCGCAGCTGTGCACACACCGTCAGTCGTTTGTAAATGGGGACTTCATCTACACTGCTAACTTTATACCTTATTTTATATTACCGTAATTTCCGTACTATAAGCCCTTACTTTTTTCACACGCTTTGAACCCTGCGGCTTAAACAATGATGCGGCTTCGTGTCCACGCCCTCATCATGGAAAATACACGAAGACATGTATATGATGCAGCTTTTAAGCTAAAAGCAATCGATCTGGCTGTCGAAAAAGGAAATATTATATAATTTTATTTTTTTAACCAGCCGTTTTACTGCCGTGTGACAGGCACTGTTTGGAAAAAAGCATTTATTTAATCAAAAGTTAAAAAAAAATCTTTTGGTGTACCATCTTTCTGTCTAAATAACGCCTGCAGCTTGTAGACAAGTGCGGCCTATATATGTACATGTAAATTTAGTGGGTGCGGCTTATATTCAGGTGCGCTCAATAGTTCGGAAATTACAGTAGTATGCAAATGAAAGACAAATGGATCCAACTGTGAAATGTCAATTTATTTTTGAGTCAGCAAGAATTTACAAACAATGAAAAATCTATATTGATTTCAACGTTTGACTACAATCTTGTGACTTGCTACCAAAGCCACCCTGAATGTGTGGTCACACAGTAATGTTTGCGGACTAGAACCCAGTATATCTGGCTGTCAGGTAGGCCAGGTCTAAAGAATTTCTCTTATCTTGCGAATAAAAATGTAAACTCTTTTTCTCTCTGAGCATATCGCATTCCCCACGTCAACAGTTCAATCTCACCTTTCTCGCCCACTTCTCTCTGAGCAGCAGATGCCATAATTTTTCTTGCCCTCACCTCTCTTTTTCCTCACCCACCTTCATTCTGCGCCCACTAGATGGATCGGCTCTCCCTCAATCCATGCTTCCTCTGCGCCTCCTCAGACGGGGAGATTGATTTGTCTACAGGACGCCTCTGACCTTTGATATGATCCGATAAGGGACGCATGGCCCTAACTGAATTAGACAATCAAAGGGGAGGCACATTAGGAGTGAGATGAGGGTGTTTCCCTTTCCCTCATAGCATACCTCTGCCTTTTTCCATGATGGTTAGATCCGCCATCCATCTCATGCCCGCCCCTATCAGACGCCCCAGGGAAAATAAAAGATGTGTTTTCAAATTGCACTTTGCCTAAAGGCTCTTTGGGCCAAATTTAATTTTCACCTTACATCGATTTTCCCCGTACTCCCAACTCAATGGATCCTAATGTTATCTATTTCTGTACTATGCAAGAATAAAGGGAGGCTGTGCTCTGGACTACTGCATGTCAGAGGACACTGTATACTATATATCTTCCTCGTAGTGTCCGGGGAAGGAAATGACTGAGAAACTGCCATTTTCACTATGTTAGTTCTTCTTTGTGTCTTTTCTATTATCTGGGATATTTCCAAAATCAGCTTTCAGCAGCACGGATTGACTTGATCCTCTAGTTTGACTTTTCAGTATTTGTATGATAGAGAAATTAGTCTATAGTTTCTTACTCTTGATTTTTTCCCAACCATTAAAGTCCAGATGTAGCAGATTGAAACAGCAGACTTCGTGCCTTCTGTTGTGAAATTTAGAGACTTCTAAAAATACACCTGGTACCAAGGGATTGTGGGCTTCATCTCATCAGTAGCTGGTTGAAATAATGTAGAAATGAGCCAAAACCTGAGTTCGGCTGGAGCTGTTCAGTGGTCCAGGTTAAAATCAATCTCTGCACCCCCTGAACACTATTAAGCACACTTGATTTCTGCAGGAATAACTACAGAGATAAGTGATGAACAGAGATATTCAAAATGTGTTAAGTAGATCTAGCTCTGTTTATACATTCTTAATATTTAATGATGGATTAAGAGCCTCAGCCATTGCTATGTGGTGACTCAAGTCATTAGAAAAACTGCATCATGATGTGAAAACATGAAATGCTGATGATAACACGCAAATTGTGTTTCAGCCCCTACCAGTTTTGACATTTTAAGAACCACTAGGGTGTCAGGGCTGAGTGAATTTCCGTGGCAGCCTACCTTAAAAAAAGGATGATGAGCCAGACAGAAGAAAGGATGGGTTTTGACAGATCTCAGCCTTCTTTCATTGGAACATATGAAGGGGAAAACAAAGGGAGGAAGCAAGGGGGGTGGCTTCAAAGTGGGCGACGGAGCTGCAGAGCCAACAAATGGTGTGAAAACACACAGCAACTTGCATGGATACACATGAGACCGGTATCACAAGCCACGACACATAACCAGGCTTGTGTATGAACAGAGGGAGGGTGTTTGTGTGTGAAGGAAGGATGAAGCAGCAGGGGTAGCATGAAGAGATGCAATCCCCCCCCTTTGGCAAGTCAGTATTCCTTGGTACCATTTGTTTGTCGTCTTAAACTGGCAGAGAGCTCAGGAAGCCAGGGTCTTACATAAACCCTACCCAGTATGGCTCTGTGCTTGGGAACTGATCCCTCCCAAAACCCTCATTGTTATTCTCTCATGATGCCGAGGGATCTGCCGAGCACCCACAGCCAAACCTACAGCAGGGCTGAGTGGGAGGTGGGGTGCTGTGTTTACATGTGTGCTCTGTCAGGGGACTGAGCTAACTGTACACACAGGATTATAGATGGAACACTACTCTAAGCTTGTGCTGTTAAAAATTTCCATTATTTTATCAGCACAGCGATCTTCATTTTTGTTTTTCATTTTAGATTCTACTTTGTTAGGTTCTCCTCTCTGTCGTGTCACTTTCTTCCAGAGCAGATTTGTTCATAAGTCGCCAACACTCAGGCAAAAAAGTTTTGGATTCCTGTTCATTAATCTTTCCAGGTCTGTTACACTGCAGACTTTATGCAATCATAACAGTTTAAAAGACTCCATGAGACAGGTCTTCTTTGTCAAATTAAATTTTCCACTCTGTAGAATAACTCCTCTATCAGCAACCCATAGATATTCATCAAGTGAGAGTGAGAAAAAAGATTTCAAAAAGTACAATATAATAGACTCCAGCACATTTCCAGGGGTGTCCACTTTCTCCTACGTGTGAAGATTACACCCTGTCTCCCAACCTTATAGCTGCTGAGCCTGTCAGGGCTTTGATTTAAATGTCCAAGGTAGGGCTTGATCAGAAAGTGTCCTCTTTCAGCCTGATCAAAGATGATGGGGCCTCTGGGTCCAGTGAAATCCATGTTCTGCACTCTCAACCTCAGTATTTACAGTACAGAGCCCTATTCCATCCAATGAAATATGCATAAAGCATCAACTGCTGTATCTCTTTCAATCATCTCCACCATTTATGCAAAATCATTTTCTCACGATCTTCTGGAATTTTTTAGATTTAAATAATTTTATTTAGTCAAGGTTGGAAGTAGAATTCAGAGTATCTCAACATTTACTGTGGCACTGCATATATTTTTAAATTACAGAGAGACTGTACTTTCACTGGCTGTAAAATACTATTAATAAATGATATGCTGTGGATAGTAGCCTCACTGATCTTACCACAATAGCTGGACTCTTTCATATTTGATATAAGGAATCTTTTTTTTTTAATCTTGAGAGACCTTAGATAGTTTTTCTAAAGGAGCCAAACAAAGAGTTTGCAAAAACTAAACCCCCTTTAGGTGCAACTTTCAAAACTATATTATACTCTACCAGTCCAACTTGTTTTCTCTTTTCTTTTCAGCAAAACAAAAACTGCGGTGCCCATCATGGAGTGGAAATGAAATGTTCACAGTGACCTCCAAGTGACTGCTGGAAGACTCTAAGGTATGAATATAAACATAAAACTTTGAATCTAAGGCTGCTGGGACAACAAAGATTGCAGAATCTGCAGGTTAAAGTAAGCTAAGGCTTCATCAAAATATTCTTGAAAGGAACATTTTTACGGGGTCTTTGTTTCTTTCTTTCTTTCTTCCTTTTTCTCATTATTGACCTGAAAGGACAGAAAGAGAGAAAGCTTTGCATCTGTGTTAAAAAAAAGAGACGGGTAAGTGTCTGGAATTATAAGCACGCCTTGGATGAAAACCGAGAGAATGAATGTTATCTTGAGGTCAGAGGCGGCTGATCTGACAAAGAATACAACAAACTGCCACTCGAGTTCACTTTCCTCTCCTGCTACTTTCTTTTTTTATTTTTTTTCCAAACACTTTGATTCGCTCTACCCTTTCCCATGGTGGAAGTCCCTCGGATAGCAACCGAGTAAGTCTAATTGATTTCTCTTGTTCATGTCGGTTAGAGGCAGCAGCATCGTGCAGAGTACCCTGGCTCCAGCTTGCCTGCGTTATTCCTTTCTGTTTTCTTCTTCGCCATGTCCCAGTAGACTGTAATGCCAATATCCAACATACCAGTGCCCTCTTAAATCTTTCAGGGAGCAGACAGCAGAAGAATGCCACAGCAATAGCATATATAGAGATAAAATATCCACACCATTGGTGTTACACATGTAGCTTACAAAAAGGTCAGGATGTAAGATCACTATGGCATTTGCTAGAAACCGCACCAAATCATTATCTAAGCTGGCACCCGTGACATCAATAATCTAATTCAACAGCACTGCAATAAATAGTATAATACCTCTGTAGGTAACTAATATTAAAATTTTGTGTGTTACTTAGAACTTCTGATCGGTCCAATAGCAATTTAAAAGCTGTAGGTTGTGTTTCTGTTGTGGTTGATTGCATTATGCTATACAAATGTTTATGACATTGTGTACAACCCAGGCCATATAGTTATTAGTTCAGACAGTGATTCTCATTCAGGGCAGCACATTCGTAACATTCTCCTCTTGTCTTCGTCTTTTGTCAGTATCCATCAGTTCTGTGAGTTCCTGTCATGTCAGAGCAAAGCAGAGAGAAAACAACGTTTTTTTGTTTTGTTTTGTTTTTTCTTGTTGTTTTTTTCCCAACTTCACTTGCACCATACGGACACAGGTTTTCTTTAGGCAATAAGAATACAGTAAGTCTAGCAGAGAAGATAAACATCCACCACAGCCTTCACTGCTGAGATGAATTTCAAATCATGCATCATTGAGCCTGAGTTTGAACTCCTGCTACCATGAGAGAGAAGTTAGGTAGTGGGAAATAATAGAGTACTATAGAGCACGGTCCTGTGTTGGGTCACTTTGTCATGGGTTATAGGTAAAGTCAGCCAAGCATGAATAAAAGTAGAGAACTCATAAAATAAACAGCATCTCATGGACTTCAACTACTGCCGTCTATGCTAATTCCCAGTACACTCAGCAAGGCCAGTGCATAGTAGAGCCAAAATCCTATATTTTATTTAAATGTCATAGCAGCATATTTAAATACTACAATATTTCATTTGTATAGGGAAAAAATGCAGCATTTTCCCTGCAATATTGCTTTGAATAATCTGCAGTATTCTTCAGAGTTAGAAGCTGATGCCAGTTTAAACTGCACAGTTGCCCATCATGGAATATTGTGACACTTATTCAGAGCTGAATTTCTTTTACTGTATCACCAGTGAAGCAAGGAAGCTCCGGAAGCATAGCTGACTGTCAGGCTGGCAAGGAGACAGTGTGCTCCAGATCAAATGATATGATCAAACCGACATCATATTTGCGGTCAGACATATACTGTTATAGTACAGTATGTGTCGCTCAGGTCCAGCTGTACCTTTACCTGCTTTATGGAGAGAATTATGATCTTCCTTTCTTTCTTATTTTGTGATCTTTGTTTTTGTCCTTATATCTAAATGTGTTTTATAATAGAGAAAGCAAATAGATTTTCTGGATAGTTGTAAAACTGATGTTAGCTAACTTAAGCTGAATATTGTGGTGTAACTGACAGTACTAAGTCACCTGACTGAATTTGTTACTCTTTTCCACGTGCTGATGTTTGGCTGTTTTAGCATTTACTGTCCTGTCACTGGCACTTACAGCAACAGCTCAGCAAACATTACTGAACAAAGACTATCTTCAAATTATTACTAGCAAAGCCATTTCAGATATGCACAGTTCAAGGAGCACCTTGTAAAATGCTGCAGTCTCTCAGCGATAATAGCAGATGCTTGTCATTCAGGCAGAATCAGGCAAAAAACATTTATTCCAGTGCAGACCGTGCAAACTAAACTCAGCTGGCTAACTAAAAATTTTTGTTCTTGTTTTTGTTTTGAGCTTACATTTATCAAGGATTGCTGTTGATTCAGCTCTAACTTGTCATACTGATACTCAGCTATTAGGCGACCGAAAAGTAGATTTCAGCAGTGTCATTTTATGTGTATTCTGCAGTAAGTATCCTGATAATTTGTAGTTTTCGTGATCCCAAATTTAGTATCAGCATTGGGCTGTTCAAATAAAATATGACCAGGGTAAAAAAAAATGAGTCAACAAAAACATTTCTTAATTGGAGAGTACGAGCAGTCTGCAATGGTTCACCTTACTACTGTATCACATACATCAAGCTTAATGGCACTGATGTCTCCTGCAGAAAGTAAAAGTTGTTGTTTAACAACTTAATGAGTGTCTGATTAATGACTGGAGCCATGTGCCTGATAAACAAACAGCACAGGTGAGAGGGTTTCATCTCAAGCAGTATTTTCTAATCAGCACTTAAGAAACAGGCATATTTAAGATTGTGTTTGTGTGCATTAACCTTTGTGTACATGTTTCAACGTGATTATGTGTGGGTGTCGAAGTGAGGTGAGTTCAGTTAATCATTCACTGCCTTCTGTATGAGGTGTGTGCGTGATTGTGATTGAAATTTAAAAATTTGCAAACATGTCTGTATTGAAACATAATCGACAAAGCACAACAGGAAAATACACGTTGTCATAAGATGAGTATTCCCCCGTGATACACACTTGTACTTTTCTTATTTGCAGACATGTGACTAACTACGTCTAAGGTTGTGTGACGCACATGTTTATACGGCTCCCTGAGAAGTGATTTGTTTTGCCATACCACTTTCGTAGAGTCAGGTTTGAGATGGGATCTTATGCCACACAGCCAAGGGAGTTGTTAAATTTAGCGGCATCAGAACATCCAGTCTCAGAGAGTCTATGTCCACGGAGGGACACTGGCACCCTTATGAGTGAGCAGCTCACTCGGCAAGAGATGAGAAACTTTGGCAGCTAATGCATCAGCTAGCACAAAATGAAGCCTGCCTCATCCAAGAGCATTAAGATGTGGATAAATAAATAAAACATTGCCACCATGAGAGGAGAGGCAATGTGACAGCGGGATATTTTTTTCTGCTTTCATGTTGGCAGGCACAGATATTTTATTTTGGGATGAATCAACATTTCCTGAAAACGCCTGCGCCAGGTGTATCTAATTATCTGACAGCGCATCCTCATTATGAAACGGCCCCTGGGAGTCGGCTACTCGGCTTGCCGAGCCTTGGACCGCAATCAAGGTGTTCCTCACAGTAAAAACACAGGGATAATATAGCTGCTACTTTTCCATAGGTGTACCATTTTCACCCTTTGTTGCTGAGAATTGGGCTTTATTTATGCTCTTGTAATACTGTACACACCTGCTTTCCTTATAATTCATTATATGCTTAGAAGTATTACTGTAGTTTCAGCACGGATATGCAGTGCTCAGCATCTGACGAATGTGTATCTATATAATAAGACAGTCTAAGAAATGCGCAATGTAAAAGAAAACCAAGAGAACATCTATAAATTTATTAGCAGCTGTTATGACGGCATCGTGCCATGTCAGCCATGCCCTGATTATGTCACCTGGATGAAGTTTATAAACCATAATTACAGCTTACTCCTGTTTCCCTCCAGGGAGGTGCATCAGGCAGAAGAAAAGTGGGTGTGTTGTCAGCACGGTCACACTAGTGTAACCTATGTTAAGCCATAATTAATGAGAGAGGAAGATTTGCAGAAATATGGCTTTCTAACAGGCACTGCAGCGCCGTGGCTCTCAGGGTCACCGTGGAGGAGCTTGTGCAACTGTGAGCAAGCAGACCTGTCTTCCCTGCTTACTACTTCTAGTCGTTGCTCAAATCCCATCTAACAGTGATTGATGTGGGCCTGGCGAGTAGTTTTGGGACTATCACTCAAAGGGAGGATGGTACAGGAAAATTTCCAAATGTTGCCATTTTATAAAGTGGGAGTGCTGCTGGGTAAAGGATGGCAGGTGACATTCTTACCTGGAACTAATCCTTGAAAGCTTTGCAAGAAATTCACTGCCTGACAGCGAATGATTCAAATCCAGTTTTGAGCTGGACACTGTCTTTACACATAGGGATAACTGGTCTAAAGGATTGTTGTGTCTCAGCATTTTGTCGTGTTGCATTTTGTTGTACTTTAAGGAGGAGGATGTGTATTTATGTATTTGTCTTCTGCTGATGTTCCTGTTGGATTTGTTTGTTTCCCCATTAGAATGGGCCTTGTTAAATTTATGTACTTTTGTCTATCTTATATACGCAAGTAGTTTTTTATGATGTCCATAGTGTATGGATGAATAGATAGATAGATAAAATTCTGCCTAATAAGCTCATCATCAAATCTCTAACCCAAGGGTAACATTAGTGAAATGATGCTAAATCCAGCCTTAATCACAGTAGAAAAAGAATACCGCCAGCTCACAGCACTAAACAACTTAATACTAAAACACAATGATTATGATAACTAAAAATTAGCTTAAGTGTACTATACTCAGCCATGTAAGGGTGTTCGTAGGTGTTCAGCTCTAAGTGCCCACATGTCACAGTTTCCTGTCCCCTGTGCTTCCCATTTAGTTCCTCTTGAAATGCAACAGTAGCCTATCTCTTGCACTGCCTCATGACTGGCAGACCGTAATGCTATTACCTCTCCTCGATGGTCATGCTCACTTAGCCCTCTGTCACTCTACACTAGCCAGGGAAGACACATCTCTCTGGCAGTATGAGCTGTCCTTGCCCTCATTTGCGATTGCTTCTCCTCGGCTTGGCTTGCTACAAAATACTGAGGCACACAAACTTTTCAGTTCATTATCTTGCCTTTTAGTGGCTTTCCATTTTTTTTTTTTTTTTCTGGGGCTGCAGAGTATGACTGCAAATCATGGGTAATTGGCTATATATGAATCACTTGTCAGTAGTAGTCTGACAAATACTCTTTAACACAGAGAAAGGGTTGTATAAATCATGGCATTTGGTAACTTCCAAATATAGCAGGCAGTGATGGTGGTGGTGGTGGTGGTGGTGGTGGGGGGGGGGGGGGGGGGGGGGGTTTTGTTTCAACACCCCACTGGCAATCCTCCCCTCCCACCCCCACACCAACCCCCCCACCAAACCCTAAA